>JAJPUD010022124.1:0-21948 GCA_023553655.1 Myrmecobius fasciatus | reverse complement strand
ACACACACACACACACACACACACACACACACACACACACACACACACCCCTCCCTGAGAAACTGCACTGACACAATTCTTCTTCCCTGGAGTTTTCCACTTTGGGTACAGTCACATACAAGACTTGACAGAACTGAGTCACTGAGACTCAATAGCTCTGCTAATCACTTCACTGCTGTGGGAACTGAAACAACCCATGCAGCTTCAACTATTTGGTGGGTCAGTCTGTAGAGATGTTCTGCCAGGCAATAAAACTTAACAAAGGCCAGCAGAGGGTTCCCACCATGAAAGGTTATTGCCAGTTGATTCAGTTTGCTGAGTTCCTCAAAAGTATGGTCATTATGGACATTTTGGAGCAAATATATTAGATAAGATAATAAATTTTCCTGCTTGTGTTAGCCCTGCCTTTAAAAGCTATAGATAGGGCAGCTAGGTGGTGCAGTGGATAGAGCACCAGCCCTGAAGTCAGGAGGACCTGAGTTCAAATCCGATCTCAGACACTTAACATTCCTTGGCTGTGTGACCCTGGGGAAGTCACTTAACTCCAATTGCCTCAGGGAGAAAAAAAGCTAAGGATAACTATCTTCTCCAATCCCTTTCTTTATGATGTGAATTCTATGTGTTCACTTTCAGGCCAAGAACTATAGTTACTAGGTTAGGGCCAAACTGTTGGAAGAAAAATGAGTTGTGATTGAGACAAAATGATCTGAAATCTCACCTTTACCTAGGCTGGGGTAGGAGTAGGATAAGAAGGTGGGGAGGGAGAGAACCAGATGAGCTCAATACAAAGTATTTGCAACTCTTGCCTTGCTACTTTTCTAGTATCTGTTTCTGACATGTTTTTGACCCTACCTCTTTCTGCTTCTTGTTAACTGCTTCGCCATGCTGTCTCTATGAATAATTTGGCCTTCACTCATTCCATCCTAGACACAACCTGTTTTCTGTCTGATCCCAACCTCCCCTCTGCAGCTACTACCTAGAATCTACCAAACCAATTGTGTGCCCAACCTATAATTACCAGCTGCTATTTCACCTGCTCTCAGCATTTACTCCTTTCAGCACTTTATCAAACTATAATTACCAGTACCTTCCAGATGTCTCAATTTGACCTCATTCAACAGGCAAATCCAGGTGGTTCCCTTATAGGTGAGTCCAGAAAACTTGGATTATTCTTGAGAATCCTATTTTCATAACTATCTGGAATCTTTTAAATGAAGATTTGCTGGGAGGTAAACAGGGGATATAAATCAATGTTCTCCAAAGCAGGGACTTAGGTTCCAATATATAATCTCCAAAGAGACTCCTGTGACTCTAGGATCTTATGTAAATTCCCATTTGGCATTTAGAGTTCTTTATGACCTGGCCCCAAATTATCTTTCCAACCTTATTATTATGTTACTCCCCTTCTCTCACTCTATGTTTCAGTCAAATTGATCTTTTTATTTTATGCTTGTATAAAAACACAATTAAAATATCCAAATACAAACAGGAAATTAAAGTATGATTAGAATCACAAAAAATAAAAGCAGTGGATTCACAGCAAAAAATGCTCTACTGAGTTGAAATTAGAGGCAATTCACTTGTGCACATTTATTCACTGTGTGTGTTACATACTGGGGAACATTGCTCCTATTGAATAGTGGCTACGTTCACTAACTGTATGACTTTTTCACCTACTTGGCTAATTAGCATGTTCAATTAAATTGATAATTGCCAACATACAATTTTTTATTTATGTCTTTCCTATTCTCCAGACCATACATCAATATTTTTTTTCTTAAAAATTATAGAGAATATTTCAATCAAATTGCTTTCAATATTATTATTGTTAAGTAATATTTTTG
This sequence comes from Myrmecobius fasciatus, assembly GCA_023553655.1. Lineage (NCBI taxonomy): Eukaryota > Metazoa > Chordata > Mammalia > Dasyuromorphia > Myrmecobiidae > Myrmecobius > Myrmecobius fasciatus. The sequence continues at coordinate 20,104 of JAJPUD010022124.1, read as the reverse complement.
TTAGAATAAAAGTATACTGTTTGTAAATAAAATTTTTAGTATTTAAAAAAATAATTTCATATTTATCATATTTTTGAAAAACAATTTTGAGTAATTTGATGTAAAAAAATTACAAATTTAGTAGAACATGTATTTAATTTATGAATAAATGGAGTAGGATATGTACTCAAATTTTTTGTATTAATAAGGAAGAATGATCAAAAATGTTAACAGACCACGGGATAAAATGGTGTTTGAAATTCTCTTGATATCCCAGATTTTAAGACCCAGTTTCACTCATAGAATAACTAATGCCACAAACTGTTCTCTTGTCTCAATACTGTCCATTGCAGTAACAGCAGAGGGAGCAGAGCATTTCTAGCATGCATTAGTTGGAATTGAAAGTTATTCATAGGGACAGATAAACCAGAGATTAGGTCTCCACCCTGAAGGTCCTCTTCTCCACAACTTGCACAACTAGAACAATCAGAACAAACTACATTGGCTTCAAATGCTATGGGGGGGAGGGAGGGAAACTCAAAAGAAGAGTAGTACGGATAGAACGAAAGGGATTAAAATTCAAGGCCAAAGCTAGTGTAGGCTCTCCACTAGATCCATGACCCTGTCTCAATTTGCTAGGTCATAAATCTAGTGCTGTGGCACAGCACAGTATTTCTTGTGTCCCAAGGACTAAATAAATGGGCCAGCATAATAACCATTAAAGTCAGGCTTTGCTTTAGTGTTACCTTAGATAGCTCTGTATCTAATGATTGGTGTCTGATAATGAATGGAAACTGCAGCTCTTGCAAGCAGCAGGGACAATTAATTCTCCTACATCCTGAGAGCTACCTCTGAGTATGTTTTTATACCTGCAAGATCAATGTTGCCTTTGGCAGGATCTTCTCTGAGGAGGAAATGGCTCCCTCTAGTGTGCTATCTCCCTCTCACCCCTCTATTCACTGTCAATAAAATTAGGACTCCTATTGCTTCTATTATTAACTAGGGTTTATTCCCTTGCCTCTACTTCTCTGTTTACCTTTATAAAAATCTCCTATACAACTTTTGTAAAATACTGATACAGGCTATGGGATTTCCTGCCTGTAGTTTCTTTTTTTCCATCTCTGACAACAGGCTTAAATGCATGACTATAAAACAGCATTCTATAACACATCCTATTACTTTACTCATCTTGCAAAGGGTGAACCTAAGGCAAAGGTCCTTCATAACATACACATAGCATATGAAAACTCAAGACCAAGTTTAGAACTTGAAGTTTCTGAGCTAAATAATATCTTTTAACAGTTGCCCAATTATGCTTCTTCTTCTTCCTTCCTTTTTTTCAGCATGTGAATAATGCTGTTAAATTATGTTGAGAGCTTAAGAAAAAAACCTCTGCAGTTGAATTAATTTTATCTTCTAACACTGTATTCCTGTATACCTTATAAAACCCACAATAATATCAAAACAAGGAAAATTCAGTTATATTTTCATAAATTTTTTCCTGCTTAACAAGCTGTTTAATGTTGGTGACCCTGTAAGAAATAAGAAATCCACTCAAGAAGTATAAAAAATGAGAGAAAAACCCCCAAGTTAATTAATTTATGATAAAATTTGCATATATATTGTTTACATCTACCATAGATATGGTACCTATCCAGGTATTTTTTTTAACTTAAGCTTTGCCAATTGTTTTTTCCTATTAAGATGCTCTGTATTTTCTAAGATAAATCCATTTCTGTCTTTGCATCACAGAAAAACTTACCCCTTTCAAAGAAAAATTCAGTAAGCCACCTGATTGAAACCATTAAAAATGTGAATTATGCATGTGAAATAGGCTCATTCCTTTCAGTGAATTTCTCATCATTTGGATTCACCTGGTGTTTGAGCCTATGGAGCTTTGAAGAAAATCCAGTGCAGAGTGAAATTTAGGAGGGCAGAGCAAACCAGACGAAACCAAATGATGAGAGCTGTCATTGCATCTGCTGTGGGATGAAATTGGCAAGTTTCGCCTGGCTCTAATCACATGTGGAAAATGATCTTGATGGCTTCATCCTCAGCTCCAGTGAATATTTTTCCACATCAAGGAAATCTGGTACAACTCAGTCTGACAGATAGCCATCGGACTGCAGAACTGTGGGAGCTCTTGCAGTTCAGGGCTAAGAAAAGCTTTTCCACCTGCCTTCTTGGGAACAGAAAAAGAAAAAAGCACAGCAAATTTCAGTGCTAGGACATTTTGCAATACATGTCCCTGCCACAAAAAAAATAAGTTTATACAAGTTCCATTAAATATATGTATGTACTTAAAGGAACTCAATAGATAAGTGGACAAAGAGTATGAACAGACAGTTTTCAGAGGAAGAAATCCAAGCAGTCAACAGCCAGATTAAAAAAAAAAAAAAAAATCTTGAATTTCCACCACATACCTGTCACATTGGCAAAGGTGGCAAAAGAAGAAAATTGCAAATGTTGGTGGGGCTGAAGGAAAATAGGAAAAATTAGGAATCCATGGGTACAAGTATGCATTGATTCCACAATTTTGGGAAGCATGTTGGCATAGTAGTTCTTTTCCTTGTAGCTCAAAACTGGAAACTAAGGAAATGTTCCTCCTACTGGGGAAGACATAAACAAATTATGAATGTAATGGAACTTTAATGTACAATAAGAAATGGTGAAATGAACAACTTGGGAAGACCTCTATGAACTGATACAGAAGTAAGCAGAACTAGGGAAACAATTTGAACAATGACAACATTATGGGAAAAAAAAACAACTTTGAAAGATATTAGAACTGATTAATGCTATTATAAACCAGTCCAGATAACTGAAAAGGAAAAACACTTCCCTTTCTATCTCTTAGAAGAAAAGCAATAGCTTATAATGTAGAATGAGACAAACTTTTTAGAAATGGTTAATAATGGAAATTTGTTTTTTTCTGGACTATAAATGAATGAATTAATTTAAATTTTAAAAAATCCAAAAAAAAGAAATTACAATGTCTTTATTCAATCCAAGATATATAAAAATCTAGTCAGAAGCCTTTGAGCATTTGAAGAAGTATCCCACTCAAGAAAACCATTATAATTACAGGAAACAGGCAAGAGATATGTCAGTATCCTGACTAGAGGTGTTATAAGATTATTTTAATACTGTAGCATTCTAAGGGGGGAATCTCCTGGGGCATAAAAGCCTACAAGACTTGGACAGAGAAACTCCAAGAGAATTGGAAGCTCTGAGAAAATTAATTAGCCAAGATTCCAAGGGAATCAAAATCTGGCAGTGTTTTGACCAGGATACTTCAACAGGGCCATATTCCACAATGATATGAAAAAAATGTTCCAGAGAGGTCTGAACACTATAAGGTACTAACAGAGTGCCCTCCTGGGGAGAAAATGGAAGATGGTAAAAATCTGTCAATGCTTTAAGCACATGCACATGGAGGAAGTGGAGGGAAATGAAAAGCAAAACCAAATAAGGCCTGACCACTGTCCAGAGACATAAAGGGAGGAGTCAGGTCCTGGTAAAAAGTCCCAGAATAAGAACTGAGGTTAAAGATATAAATAAAAAGAAAAAGACACTGAGTGGTCAAAAGACACAAGAGGTAAACCCAGAAGAAAAGAACAATTCCATAATAATACAAGTAACATCATATGGAAATGAGGATGAAGATTCCAAGAGTGAGTAAAAGAAATGAAGTAAGAGATTTAAAAAATCAAATTCTAAATAGAACAAAATTCTGGAGAAAAAAAAAACTTGGGATGGTAATAATTAGTTTAGAACATATGGTGAAGAACTTCACCAAAGTAGCTGATTCTCTGAAAATTAGAATAGAGCAATAAGAACCCAGTAACCACATGAGGTAAAAGAAATATTAAAACAAACTAAAAAGGTTGGAAAAATAAAAGAAAATGTAAAGTACTATCAAAACCAACTTCTCTAATACTAATAATAAAGATTAAAGAAAGATAATTTAATAAGACTTCCTGAAAACTATGATTAAAGAAAAACCTGATTGCCATATTTTGAAAAATCATAAATGAAAACTATCCAGATCTATTAGAACCAGAGGGTGAAGGTTAAAAAAATAGAAATAATTCACTGATCTTATTTTGAAAGTATTCCCAAATTGAAAACTCCCAGAAATGTTATAGTCAAATTCCAGAGCTACCACTCCCAACCTCAACTTCCCTCCCAATCTACCCACCCACTCCATCCCAAAAAATCCTGCAAGCTGCAAGAAAAATGCAAGGAATTACAGTATTTATCACATAAAAGTTGGCATGAATCAATATGTTAGTATGTTCAAATTGTTTGTTGATGGTTAAATCAAGTTAAGAAACAGAAAAATCAGAGGGGAAAAAAAACAAAGGTGGAATCAGGCTGCTATTCAAAAGGAAGCTGATAAAGTTTTGCTAGTAATTTTTCCACCACTGTGAAGCATTTCATTTAAAAGATAATATCTAACCTTGCTGTTTTGTAGAAAAGCTAGTATTTGTAACATTCTTTCTTGCAACTGTTCTATCATTCATTAAACAAATGGTTCATAAACCTTCTGTCTTTACTCTGATCCAACTTGCATTTTTATGGTGTTAAATAAATTTCCTGTAAATATAGATGACCAAAAATTTAACATATCCTCTTTCTTTTGGGCTTTTCTCTCCTGATTTCTTTATTTTTCAAGTTTATGTAGTAAAGTTCTTGATTGGTAAAAGGAAAAGAGAAGAAGCATTTGTTAAATACCTTGTCTGTATTAGTTGCTTTGTTAAACATTTTATGAATATGACATCATTTGACCTTCACAACAATCTGGGAGATATGTGCTATTATTATCCCTATTTTATAGTAAAGGAAACTGAGACAATTAGAGGTTATGTGATTTGCCCTGGATCCCATGGCTAGTAGATGTTTTGAGATAGATTTTGTACTCAAGTCTTTCAAACTCCAGACTCAAAGCTCTGAGTTTACACTGTGCCACTTAATTATCTCTGACAGATGAATACTACCTTGCTTATTTTATTCTTTTGATTCTTTTGACTCTTTTTATGACCTTGACTTCTGCTTTCAGTTGCTGATTCTGGGGATTTAGAATTTCCAATTAATTTTCCATTTCCTATAATTTTATAAGGCTGAAAATGGAATTTTTAAATGTTGGAAAGTGCTGAGTCTGGAGTGGGGAACACCTGAATTCAAATCCTGCCTCATATACTTATTGGCCATATAACCCTGAGTAATTCACTTAGCTTCTATCTATCTGCCTCTGTTTTTTCATCTGTAATATGAGGATAATAATAACACCTACCTCTCAGGGTTTGGCTCTTTCACATCTTAAAGTTTAAATGGTAACTATAATCATCATAATTAGCATCATCATCTACAAAAACAAAATTATAGTTATCTCTTTCCCCTTCTCTGTTTTGATGGCATTAGACAGAAAAGCTACAAGGACAATTTTTTATCCTATTAACTTTAAGCTTAATCAAAGTTGCAAATTATTATTGTAATTGTAATACTAATTATCCTTATTTCATTTATTTGTTGTAATTTATTTCATCAACAATCCCCATCAACTATTCAAGTTTTAGTTCACTGGGTTAATTGGGTCCTGAGAAAAGGTTTGTTCCCATTTAGGGAAACACTAGTTATTCATGACATTATTTAGTAGGTATTTTTCCCTATCTTTTTACATCCCTCATTGGCAAAGTTGTAAGGAAATATCTATCTGGTAGATATTTTTCCTTCCACATCTCACCACTTTGTGGCAAGATTTCAAAGAATTGCTAGACGGCCTCCTGCCACTTAAATGTCCTTAGGACAATTCCTAGACAACCTTAATTTTGAATATGTGAGACTCTTGGCAGAGTCATGGATGAAGATTCTAAGTGAAGGTAAAAGTATAATAGAAAAAAAAGCTGCCCCAAAAAGTAGAAACCATGTTTGAATGGAGAAGAAAAAAAGAACAGATATCCCAGGCTTTACCTCTCCCTTCAAAAAACCCCAAACCAAGTCATAGCTAAGGCCAGACCTTTGCAACTCATCATGAGTCTCTCAAAGTAAAATGGTAATGATAAGCAGGGGCAGTACCAGGAATATCAGGACCAAGAATAGATAACAATACTAACAAAGTCACAGTCATTGATCCTTATAAGTCAATGTAGCAAATATTTATACACACACACACATACAAGTATATATACATATATATATGTATATACATATGTGAGTATATATATGCATATGTGTACACACACACACATACACACACACATACATAAGCCTTTACTGAGGGTCTGTTCATGTATCCATGTGGGTTGATCCAAGACAAACCTGTCTTTGTAATTTCACCATTCCCTTGGTTGACCCCCATCAAAAAACTGGATCCAAAAGGGAATTCATTTTTGTTGGACCAGTATGATTAACTCCCCATGTTACTCACCTAAAAAGAAACAAAGAATTGTCCCTATCAAGGGTCTTTTATTTAATTGCCTTTTCAAATCTAAGCCTTCTTCAAGATTCTCTAAAGTGATGGACTTGTCATGATGAAGAGTCAGTATTGTCACCAGTGGATCATTCCCTGAAAATCCATTGTTCCAGATTTGTGTTCAAGTTTTCTAATCTCTCAAAGTCCTTGGTGACAAATGCCTTCCTACCTTCCATTCCCCTTTGTTAAGAAAATCATTTTCCTGAGGGTAGTGATAGGGTAAGCTCGAGTTTTATGGGGGCAGGTTTTCAATTCTCATCCTTCCTGTAATTCCCATTCACTTCCCTTATAGCTCTGATTTTAGCAGGATTCAACAACAAACGTTATTTCCTGAACCCACTTATTATTCCTCTTTCATTTGTGCAGCTGCCATGTCCATGAGTTGGCTCTCTGCTTTCAAGAGTACAATCCTTAAAAATCAACACATTTGCATCAATCTCTAATTGCTGAATATTCCCAGATAGTTTAACTTCATTTTTCTTTTTTTTTTTTTTTGTGATCAGCTTTCCTTGGACCATTAGCAAGAGCCAGGCCATATGCATTGTAGTTAAAGATAACTTTCTGTCAACATCCTTAAATATCTATTGGATTAATTCTGTCAGGTCAGTTGTCCTATTGAGAAGGTCTCCATGCATTACCACATTTATGACAGCCATAAGATGCTAGACTGCTATGGGCAGTCATCTGATTTCCAGAGGCTCCTCATATCACTTTGCTCTTCTCCTTCTGTAAACACAAAGTCAACCAATCCTTCCAATCCAGCTCTGATAGCTATTTCAAATGTTAGGGGACAAATCTAGCTCAGGTCAGGCTGGAAGGCTTAAGATTGAAATGAAATAAGCCACTTGTAGATTTAACAACAACCACAAAAATATTTAGAAATAGCATAAAGATAACATTCATCAATGATAAACAGGTAGACATAATTTCTTTGCAATTCTCTATCTCTATGCCTGTGATGTGTCTAGTCATTTGTCAGAGTTGAGGAGTTCCACGTTCCTTACATATGTAACTACAAAACTATGTCAATAAATTGAATTATTGTCCTTAGTCTAAGTATGCATCATCTTTTGGGGACAAACTAGCTTTACTATATAAAGGCCGTTAGAAGATTCTGCTTCTTCCGTAGCCAGCTTGAAGTTCAATGCTATCTCATCTTTTTCTTATATTCATAGGATGAGTTACCTAACACTGGAAGGGGTGTTGTCCCAAACAAAAGTATAACCGCAAATTGACTGAGTGATGTTTTAAGACTTCTGCCAGGCTATTACAGCCATAATAGTGATTATGAACCCCATAAATTCTTCACTCTACATCACCCTAATGTGCATTTCCTTCTTTTGTTGTTTTATTTTTTTCATGACATGGAATATGTCACGTTATTTCCATTAGTCTTATTATTAATTAAATCCTTATATTTTTTTCATGTAGCCTAGAGATTATAATAAGCATTTGGTTAAGTAACATTTATTAAAAACATTTAATATAGGGGCAGCTAGTTGGCATAGTGGATAAAGCATCAGCCCTGAAGTCAGGAAGACCTGAGTTCAAATCTTCCTGGCTGTGTGATCCTGGGCAAGTCACTTAACCCCAATTGCCTCAGGGAAAAAAACATTTACTATAGAAACATTTATTTAGAATGCATTTGCAGGTAAATGTTTGGAAATGAGCAGGAAAGTCTGAATGCTTCTCCAACCCTCAGAATTAGCCACAGTAACTAAGAATAATTTATATGTCTATAGTAATTTAAAAACAGTTTATTGATTTCTAGCTCTCAAAGCCAAGAAGAACTTATCCATAGACCTTTATCTGATTATTGACTGTGTAACCCCAGCCAAATTATTTAACTTCTAAATTTTATAGGCCACATTTTAAGACTATCAATAGAAGAGAAAGTTCTGAGTTTCACAGATTTTTCATCTAAAAGTTCTCTACAGAAGTGAAATCACAAGTTCAGTTTCTACCACTATTCTTTTGATAATCTCTTGTACACTGAGCACTGAATGAGAGAAACAGCCCAGAAACTTCAAAATCTGAAAATCTCTCAAATTCTTGAAAACTGAAAGCCTATTTTGCAAAAACAACAACAAAAACTTGCCGAGTCTAAATGTGCTTCTTTTTATTTCTTGCCATTTCTGCCTCTTTCTTTTCATTTGACTTTTTCTATTTTCTATATTTATATTATCTTATTTGTTTTGTTCCTGTTTGTTACTATTGTTGTTTTAATGCTTAGTACAGTGTTTAAACCAACAGCATTAAGCCAACAATTAATAAATGTTTGTTAACTTATTGATTTGTTGACTTCTTGAGGTCCTTCTGACATCATTTCCCATTTGAGGTTAGACAAAAATATTGCATATAACATCAATAAGTTATATATAGTTCTTTTGTTTCTTAAGCTTTTTTAAGATTGGCACTGGATTGCATATATTGAAAAAGCTTTTGCATGAATAAAATCAATGCAGCTAGGAGAAGAAATAAATGATCAATAGTGAAAAAATATACCAAACCTATGTAGCAAAATCCAATAAAGAATATGTACATATATGATATCAATATGAAATATATATATTTTTAAAAAGTCACTCCCTAGTAATTGGGGCCAAAATTTGGAACGGATTTCAGAAAAAGAAATACAAGTAATCAGCAACTATATCATTAAATGCTCTAAATCAGTAAAAGTAAAAAAATTCCACAACCTTTGTGCCATTCTCCGTTTCTCACTCTCATTTCACATATGTAATCAAATCCTGTCATTTTTATCTCTACTATGTATGTGTCAAAAAATATATATATATGTGTATATGTGTATGCATATATATGTATGTATACACATATGTACATATAAATATATATGGAGAGAAATTATTGTAATATCTCCTAATCCCTCACTCCAACCCAACTTCCATATAATCATCAATTCCTAATGCGAAGATTGATCATTTCATCCTTACTTCAGATCAAATATAAACTCTTCTATTTTATATATGACTTCTCACAAAGTGACATCAACATACCTCTTCAGTTTTATTATATATTATTCATCTCCACAAACCCTATAAAGAACTATATTTGTCTTACACAAGATGCTCTAACTCCCATCGCTCTGCTTTTGCACAACAGCCCCCTTACTAAGAATTCTCTTCTTTTTCACTTTGACTTGTGCTGATCCTTGGTTTCTTTCAAGTATTTTCAAGTACTAGTCTTATGTGGCCTTTCTTGGTTCCCCTGAGGTGCTTATATCTTCCCCTCCAAGATTACTTTATATGTATTGCATGTATTTTGATATATATATAACATATATATACATATATATATAGAGAGAGATCTAGATCTAGATCTAGATAGATAGATACACATACATACATATGTATGCACATACAGATCTGTGTATATATATATGTATACATATATACAGCGTATATATGTATACATATATACACTATATACATAATACATTTATATGAGTATGAACATATATGTGTATGCATATGTATTTTTTGTTGTAGTTCAGTTGTTTCATTTATATTCAACTCTTAATGACATTGTGTAGGTATGTACACAGATATATTTATGTGGGCATATATGTGTGTGTATGTGTGTGTGTGTAGGACAAATATTAGGATATAATATCTTACAGAGTTAGGACAGTTAAGGTTTTGTCTTTTTATCTCTAGTGACTAGCACAGGACCTACCTAGCACATAACTTTATGAGGAATTTTTTAGTGATTGTCAATTAAAAAACTGAGATTTTACCTCACACCCATCAAAATTACAAAGATTGTAAATATTATTTTTCTTTAATGGGATTAGTTAATGTTGATGAGATTGTGACATAACAGGAGGATTAATGTACTGCTGGGGAAGTTATGAATTGATTCAACTATTGGGGGAAACAAATGTAACTCTGTAAAGAAAGCCTCTAAATTTATTCTTTTTAACTTAATAAAGTTGGTACTGCTACAAGAACAGAAAGGATTTATGTATGTATATATTTAAAATTCATAATACTTTGTGGTAACAAAACTGTAAAAAAAAAGCACGTATATTGCTGTTTTGTGTAAATTGTTGTTTTGGGAAGTGACATTTGTTTTAATCTTCTGTCATCCTCCTTTGAAATGTTTTGTCAATTAACTTTTACTCTAAACTAATATGATCCTTGGATACCATATTTCTCTATTTGGCAAACAGGTATAGAGTTTTGCTGTCTGAGAAGATTTCTAGAATCTTGTGACCTTCTGTTGTAAAAGTGCTTTACTCAAGATGGTGGAGAATAGACAAATCTCTATCTGACCTCCTCCAAGCTTCCCTCAAATGAACAGCAGATTAAGCCTCTGAATTGATTTTGGAGTGACAAAATTCACAAATATTTGGAGTATAACAAATTTAGCCTAGACCACAGCACAAGGAGCCCAGAGCAAGGAGCAAAGATGGGAAGCCAGGGCACTGAGGCATCCATGCACTGGGAAATCTACAAGGAGACTCTTAGGCTACTCTATTCTGGTTACAAGACAGTGGTCCATCAGATTTTCTGTGAGACACTCAAAGCAAATACAAAAGGCAAATTGTGAGCCTCTGAGCTCCAAAAGAATGTAGGACCTGGCCATGCCTACCCAACACTGGAAGTCAGTTAGCTCCATGGCAAACTAAAGCAGCTGTCATACTTTTGCCTTAAGAGAAGATGTCAACCCTTAAAAAATTAGCAAAAAAGCAAAAACAACTCTGACTAAGGAGGTTTTACAGAGAAAGAGAAGAACAGGGGTAAGTTACATCTCATAAAGAGGCAAAAAAGACCTATTGCAATTGAAGGAGAGGGGAGAGGGGAATGAGCATTGTGAGAATCTTACTTTCATCAGATTTGGCTGAAAGAGAGAATATCAAACACATTTAGCTTCACAGAGAAGCTTATCTCATCCTATAGGGAAGTAAGAGGGGAAGGGGGAAAGAAAAGGGGGAAGGCTAATAGAAGAGAGAACAGAAGTAGAAGGGGAAAAGTATAAGAAAGGGGAGGGGCTACAAAAGGGGAGAGTGTTTGAGGGAGAGGGTGATCAGTGACAAAATACTGGGGAGGAGGGAAAGGGGGAAAGAAAAGAGAAAAATATAACTGGGAGTAAATAAGATGTCAGAAAATACAGATTTAGTAATTTTATCTGTGAATGTAAATGGGATGAACTCTCCCATAAAACAGAAGTGGATAGCAGACTGAATTAAAAGTCAGAATCTTACAATTTGTTGTTTGTAAGAAAGTCATTTAAAGTAGAGTGATACATTTAGAATAAAGATAAAAGGCTGGAGCTGAATCTATTATGCTTCAGGTTAAAAAAAAAAAAAAAAGCAGGGGTAGTGAGCCTGATCTCAGATCAAGCAAAAGCAAAAATAGATAGATCTGGTTAAAAGGGAAGGGAACTACATCCTACTTAAAGGTACCGTAGACAATAAAGTAGTGTCAATACTGAACTTGATATGCATCAAGTGGTATAGCATCCAAATTCCTAGAGAAGAAGTTAAGAGAGCTGCAAGAAGAATTAGACAGTAAAACTATATTAGTGGGGGATCTCAAACTTGCTCTCTCAGAACTAGATAAATTGAACCACAAAATAAATAAGAAAGACATTAAGGAGGTAATAAAAATTAGGGATGATAGACCTCTGGAGAAAATTGAATGGAGACAGAAAGGAATATACTTTTTTTCTCAGCAATGCATGAAACCTATACAAAAATTGATATGTAAATGCATTTTTTTCAGATAATGATTCAATAAAAATTACATGCAATAAAAGGCCAGGGGAAAATAGACCAAAAATTAATTGGAAACTAAATGATCTAATCCTAAAGAATGAGTGGGTGAAAGAACAAATCATAGAGAAAATCAATAATTTCATCCAAGAGAATGACAATAATGAGACAACATACCAAAATTTGTGAGATGCAGCCAAAGTGGTTATTAGGGGAAATTTATATCTCTAGATGCCTACTTGCATAAAATAGAGAAAGAGAAGATCAATGAATTGGGCTTGCAACTTTAAAAAAGCTAGAAAAAGAACAAATTAAAAGTTCCCAATTATATACCAAATTACCAAATTTGAAATTCAAACAACTGAGTAAAGCAGTTTTTTAATAAAAGTTTCTTTTTTTATTTTCAAAACATATGCATGGATAATTTTTTAACACTGACCCTTGCAAAACCTTGTATTCCAATTTCCCACCTTCTCCCTCTCTCCTCCCCTAGATGGCAAGTAATCCAATATATGTTAAACATGGTAAAAATATATGTTAATTCCAATACATGCATACATATTTATACAATTATCTTGCTGCACAAGGAAAATCAGATCAAAAAGGAAAAAATGAGAAAAGCAAACAATAACAAAAACAGATTTTCTAATGGAACTGGAAGAATAGAATATGTGCTGAAAAGTATGCAGTCTAAGAGAAAATAGGCATAGATCAGCATCTCACAAAATATACCACTACAAATAGATATATGATATTTATATAAAAGATAATATTAAATAAATAAATAATCAGAAAAACGGAGAGGGAAGGACTTTTCACAATCAGAACAGAGGAAGAAATCTTGACTAAACAAGTGATAGATAATAATAAAACATATAATTTTAATTACATAAAATTGAAAACATTTGTAAAAACAAAATCAATTTAGTTACAATTGAAAGAGAAAAACAGTTAACACAGAAAATAATTTTCAGAGCAAAATTTTCTGATAATTTTAAGACAGAAAGAACAAAAGCCATCTTTCAATAGATAAATGAACAAAGGACATGAACCAGCAGTTCTCAAATGTAGAAATACAACATATAAACAACCACATGAAAAATCTCCAAATCACTAATCATATGGGAATTGCACATTAAAACAACTCTGAAATTTTACCTCCCATTCATCACCTTTTTAAAGATGACAAAAAAGAAAAATGATAGTTGTTGGAGTAGCTGGAGGTGATAGACACTCTAATAAATTATTAATGGACCCATGGAGTTTTCCAGTCATTTTGGAAAGCAACCTGAGACTATTTCCCCCAAAGTCACTAAATTATGACACTGACCCTGTGCAACACAACTACTAGACAGACAATCACAAGAAGATCAAAGACAGAGGGAAATGTCATATACATATATATATGCATATATGTATATATATATAAATACACATATATCTTATTAATTGGAGAATGGCTGAGCAAATCATGGTATATGACTATAATGAAATATTCTTACAAAATAAGAAATGTCAAAGGGAACAGATTGAGAGGAACCTGGAGAAATGTGTAGAAAATAATGTAAGATGAATGAGAGTAATTAGGAAAACAAATTGCAAATTACTATAATAATACAGAGGAAAACAATTGTGAAAGACTTAAAAACTTTATCAATATGATGATCAATAATGATTCCCAAAGGCTAATGATGAAGTATGCTTCTCATTTCTTTCTTTCTTTCTTTTTTTTTTTTTTTTTGCTGAGGCAATTGGGGTTAAGTGACTTGCCCAGAGTCACACAGCCAGGAAGTGTTAAGTGTCAGGGCTTCCAACTTCTCTGGCTTTTTAAAGACAAAAGTCCCATTTTTTTTACTGGAAGCCTTCTCCAACCCTCTTAATTTCATCTTTCCTCTGTTAATTATTTCTATTTATCCTCTATATAGCTTGCTTTTGTTTATATTTGTTCTCATGTCTCCTCATTATAATGTTTTCATGTTATCTCCCTCATAAGCTCTTTGATGCAGGGACTATCTCTTGTCTCATTTCTATACTCATTGCTTAGCACAATGCTTGATAAATATTAAGCATTTACTAAATGTTTATTGATTTATTACTGATTAAAGTACTGAAAATAGTTCTAATAATTAGACCTACACAATAATGAAATGATTGTACTTTGGTGTTGTTGTTTGTCCTTCATTCTAAAAGAATACCAACGACATCAAGAAGTTGATGTCTTAACTTACAAAGTGAACTGGATTTAAGCAAAACAGGGCTGTTCAAAGTCACTAGTCTCACTTCCTCCTCCAGAGTCATGTGTGCCCAATGGCAAGATATAGATCAGGACCATAGGAGATCCTCAGGGTTTCTAGCCAAAACAGAATACAGAACAATTATCATTTATACTCACTCTGAACAATCAAAAGCCAAGCAATGACCAAGTAAAGATTGGGCTGGGACCTATTGTTGGCTAATCAGTGAAAGGCAGAGAGGTTTGGGTTTAAGTCATGGGCAAATAGCTATATTTAAAATGCAATAAATTGTATCAAAATATAGTTTTCCAATGTTGTATTTAAGAAATCATAAATGAAGTTACATGGGGCAAAAGAGTTAATTGTTTCCAAGTATTCCACTTCTATTTGTTTTTTCTTTTGTTTTGTTTTTCAGTAATAGCATAAGTAAGGAAGAAAAATAATAAATCTGGCTTGTAAACCCCAAGATATCTTGCAAGGCTTTGGTGATTAAAATTTATATTCCTTTGGGCAGAGCATCCATAGGTATGGTTGGACAGAGGGAGAGAAAGGAAAGGAGGGAAAAGAGAGAGAGGAGCAAAGGAAATATAATTAACTTCCTCAGGAAGAAATGATTTCTCCAACTCTAGAATAGAGGTGTCCAAATGTAAGTTGGATAACTTGGCCAGTTGCCTGAAATGTTCTAGAGAGGCATTATTAGACAAAAGGTGGATCAGTAGGCAAAGGAAGGATGGATTAGATGGTCTTTAATGTACCTTTTAAATTTAAGATACTACTTTCTGAGTCTATGTTATATTAGTCATCTCCTTTATCTTTCTTTAAATTAGATTGTAGATATACTATAATTTAGATTATCAAGCAATAAGTTCTATTTTCTCAAATTCTTAGCTATCAATTACAGTGGTACCTTGGTACTTGTAGTTAATTAGTTCCAGAAAACATGAGGAATGGTAAAAATGACTAGTACCAAATGAATTTTTCCCATAAGGAGCACATCCTTCACCCAATTCCCTAAATGGTCAAGTGAGGCTTCCACCTGTGGAGAAATAAGCCAGCTCACCCAATTTACTTTCTGAGAGGAACCATGACCTTCATACTCTCCTGCTACCTTCTCTATCCAAGCTTCCTCGGGGAGGGGTTAAGTATATTTTATTTACATAATTAAGATCACAGAAAAAGCTCTCACTTAACATTACTGAAAATCAAGGAGCTCCTTTCTCTTTCTATCAGCCTTGTATTTTTCCAAAGGGGTCTGTATAATCCTCCAGAATCATATTACCCTGGGTGCACATGCCTCATGCTTGCACAGAGAAAAAAACTCAGGGTTCAGTAGACAGTCAATCAACTCCCTTCCACCAGTACTTTTCCTCCCTTTGGATACTTACAAATACTCTAGATATAAAGTATCCTGTATAAACTCAAAATACAGGTAAAATTTTGATGTCTAATAGAGGGAAGACCCCTCTCCCTCCTTCTATTAGGCCACTCTTTCCCTTAGGGACCTAGTCTGCATCATTAACAACTGGGGCTCCAGCAAGGGATAACGTTTGAGTTTGGTCTTCCATGTCAGAGTTCTGTGGCATCTTGCTTTCCAGCAGGCCCCTCCTCTGATGCTTTTACTCCCTGGGGTGTCAATCATTTTCTTCCATCAGCACTCTTTCAATCTGCTTCCACTCAATTTCACCATTGTTGCCCTGGCTCCCTGCCATACCAGCACTTCCCCTCCCCCGCCCACCCCCCCCTGCCTGTGTCATCTGGTTCTTTTTGTTGCCATGCTCAATTTGGCTTTACTATTCCAACTGCTTTGTTTTTTCTTCTCATGATGGTGCCAGTCCTTGCAGAATAGTACCAATCTTTCTGAATAAGTAGCCAGGACTAGAATGCCCCTGGGTACTTGAAATCTTTCAACTATTTATAAGACAAGTTATAGAATGCCTCCAAACTAGACAAAACTTTCTAGCTTTTCATTTGGTATCACAAAAAGAATCTCCTCAGGCTGTTGTGGAAGACTCTCTCAATTCCTCCTGTTTCCCTAAGTGAGCAAGTTTCATATGAGTTTTGTTGAGTTGCTCCATATGAATTTTCTTGCTCTGGCTTCCTTCCTGACAGGAAGCTTTCTGCTCACTTAGTATTTCTCATTTCATCTTAGAGTTCTAAAGAATTCTATTCACTTTTCTCATTTTCCGTATTTCTAACAGAAGGGCTACAGCATGTAAATTAGCCCCTTGCTACTTCAATAAAGTGTTAGAAGTAAAAAGTTAAGAAGTTCTGATTGATTTTCCCAGTCCATTTCTTGACTCATTATGTAAAGGACAACTAGTCCACAATGGTAAGATTCATATTTGTACTTTATGAACAGCCAGAAGTACAAAATGTGTGAATATTTTATTTCAGGGAGATAAAGATGAATGAGTGTGAGCTTTTTTGCAATTGTAGCAATTCACTCAGTCTCTTACTCCCATAATAAAGGTAATTATATCTTTTCCCCAGAGATATTAGGGCTGTTTTCCTCTAAAGTTATTGGCCTAAACCTCCATTCTAGTGGAATGTTTTCTAATTCTAATTTTCTTTTGATCTCTAATCTCACATCTCTATAGCATTGAAAACATAGGTCTATTTATAAACAAATTAGGAACCTAACCTGAAATCTCATGTAGGAGGTAGTCCTTCAGCTGAATTTTGAATAAAACTAGGGTCCTAAGAGGCAGAAATGAGGAAGGAGCATCTTTCCAGTTATGGGTTTCATAAAGGGGCACAAAGAGAGGAGATACAATGTCATATATAAAATCAACAAAAGGTAAATTTGACTGAATTGTCAAGTGCATGAAAAGGAGTAATAATAAGCTTATAGGATGAGTTTCTGTTCTATAAGTCTTTAAATATCAAAGAAAGGAATTTTTATTTGATCCTAAGGATTTTATTTGATCCTAGGAGATTACAAAGCAGGGGAGTATCATGGTCAGACCTGTACTTCTGTGAAATCATGTTGACAGTTCTGTAAAGAATGGATTTGAGAAGGAAGGAACTTGAGATAGGCAGACCAATAAAGATGCTACAGTAGGAGTCCAGAGCAGAAATGATGAGGTCTCAGCTAGGGTAGTGACCATGTGAATGGAAAAAGAGAACTGATAAGTAAGATATTTTAGCTATAAAATCAGCAAGACTTGGCAACTAATGGGATATGTGAGGGAATGGAGAATAAGGAGTTGAGAATGACTTTGAGGTTGTATGTAGACTCTAGTGACTTGAAAGGATATTGGGAAACAGGAAAATATGGGAAAGGGAAAGAGAAAGGGGAAGGAGTATATTGAATTCTGTAAAAGGAAATATTACATGAGTATTTGGCTTTTCTGAATACTCAATCATGTCAAACATTGTTCAACAGTAAAACTAGGTGTGCACACTGATATATTATTTCTAAGTTGTAAATTATTTTCCCTTGCAAATAAACTTTAGAAAACACACTATTGAGGCCTAGAGTACACAGAAAAAGGTCTTATGAATGCCCACATAGAATTTTAGAGCTGATATCAGGAGAAATGCAGAAAATGATTAAGGATGCAGTATAGTTGATCTTTGAACCAAGGGAATCAAGTACACTGGCCAAAATATTTAGGGAACTCAGTGTCATGATCCAGGATTCACAAATCAGGGAACTTCAAAAAAACAGAGAAAGATAAAAGTTCTCAGGTCAAAGAAAAGGTTGACTGTATTTATTCTGAAATAGTACTAAAATCCCTGAAAAGCTGAGATACATTCATATAGCCCTTTGCCAATGACTGAATTTTTCACAAGGAGATAACAGATTTGGAAATGTGCTTATTAACAAGCATTCCCTCTAGGGTTCAACTTCTTAACCTTTTTTTTTTCCTTTTATCTCTCAGACTCCCCTGAAACTCCTCTCAGACTAATGTTTTTAAATGCACAAGAGAATTACCAAAAAATTGTTTAAATGCAGTTATTAATTTCTTAAAATATATAATTTCCTGGACCTCAGGGTAAAAACTCCTGCACTAGGTCAACACAAAAACATTTGATGCTCCTTACACATTTAAGTATGTGATGTGAAGATGGAACAGAATAAGACAAGTTATACATTACAGAATCCTTGTTTATGTTTCACTTGAAGATCAGTTT
This sequence comes from Myrmecobius fasciatus, assembly GCA_023553655.1. Classification (NCBI taxonomy): domain Eukaryota; kingdom Metazoa; phylum Chordata; class Mammalia; order Dasyuromorphia; family Myrmecobiidae; genus Myrmecobius; species Myrmecobius fasciatus. Next base: position 1,542 of record JAJPUD010022124.1, on the reverse strand, counting down.
ACATTTAGATCCATCATCCTTAAATGAAATCCTTTTCTTTGTTATATACTTGTGCATTTGTAACTAGTGCTACTCATTTAATTTTTGTTGTAGCAATTCTTCTAGTATATTTTTGCTTCATTTTATTCAGTCACCAGTCACCTTATGATGAAAGCTTACACACATGCAGATCCATTTCCGGAGGTTTTAGAGACACATATAACCCAGCCTGGTTTACACAATTTTCAAAGATGAGCTCTTTTTAATGAAACATAGACTACCTCACATCTGCAGCTTTTAAGTATAATGTAGTGGGGACAGGGGATCTTTAACTGTGCTGTTTATTTTCTAAGTTCTCATTTACAAGTAACTGAAATAACTATGAAATCAATGAGGTTGCTAACAAACAAGAATGAGAGTCTTCCACTTCAGAGAGGTGCACAGATGGTCTCCTAGGAACCACAGAGCAACAAAATTCACCAAAAACAAAAATCTAAACAAGATAAGCTAACAACTAAGGCAGCAACATGTATTGTTAACATGCAGAAAAGGAAGGAAAGCAAAACAAATCTCCTACAATCCTAAAAAGAAAACATTATGACAAAAACAATTTCCTCATTTTTTCCAGTTTCTAAATTAAGGAATTAATTTAGAATTGACTAAAATTGCTTCAATAAAAACATTTTCCCTTTTCCAATTCCTAAAGCCAACTCTGCTCCATACCCCATTCTTCATATATGTATAAAATATTCTAGTAATCAACTACAAAGCCCTTATCCTTGAAACTTTTTCCATAAATTCTTTATCTATTAACCTGAGTGTTCCATTCCTGAGTAATAAACAACTATAAGCAAAATCACTCTCGTGAGATAGCTCTAGATTTGAGCACAAATCTGTATCTCTTTGAGACTCATTTGGGAATTTTCTTTCTCAAATATCCATGATGCTATCTGTTATGTTCATCTCACGTTTATTTCTGCTTATCTAACCACTGCAGTGATTTTTCTCAGAAAATAGTTTTTGAGATACAAAAGATTATCAATATCACCTAAAATGTTTTAATGTGAATTCCCATAATTAGAAATTTTAGTTCTCCTAATTCTGTTTTTATAACCATTGTCAGTTCACAGTTCACCATGCAGAGCACTCCTAGATGAAGAGGGGCCAAAACAATAGCAGATCTGGTCCCTATCATTTCAGTTCAGAAGAACGATCTCAGAGGGCATTATACTCTTTGGGAGTCTGACTATTTTGAAGGTGGAATTGACTGATTTAGGTCCACTTGGGTACCAGTTAGAACACTAAGGCTATAAGTTCCTGAAGTGTACTCTCTTGGCTTAAGTAAGAATTGAGCTTCTGAAAGTGCTTGGCATGCAGGGGATAGTTTATACTTTCAGAGAAACTGGATCACTTAATATTTTCTTATGCCAAGCAGTACTTATGAAACAAATTAAAGAAGCATGGTGCTGGAATCCCATCAGGAGGCTGACACTATGCAAAACAGAAAGACACATTCTCTCTCTCTCTCTCTCTCTCTCTCTCTCTCTCTCTCTCTCTCTCTCT
>JAJPUD010022123.1:0-21952 GCA_023553655.1 Myrmecobius fasciatus | reverse complement strand
ACATAACATTCTCATACTCCTTGATTGATGTTTGCTTACATTGTGTTTCCTTTATCTGATATATCATTTGTGTAGATAAGATTTTTCTTGCACAACAATGATAAGTTTGGAAATATGTATACATATATTCGATTTGCCAATATTTTAACATAATTAACATGTAGTGGATATCCTGCCCTCTAGGGGAGGGGTGGGGAAGTTGGGAGGAAAAATTTCTAACGGAAAGCTATGTAAGTGTTATTGTTGAAGAATTACCCACACATATGTTATGCAAATAAAATAAAATTAAAAAAAAAAGAAAACAATTCCTTAAACAGAAGAATAAACTAAATAAAAATAGAGAAATGAAGTAAGTGAAGAAAAGCAAACACTAAAAATTAAACAGGACAAATGGAAGCTAATGACTTTCTGAGACAACAAGAATCACTCAAACAAACTAGAAAAAATGAAAAAAATAGAAGAAAATGTCAACTACCTCATTGGGAAAACAGCATACTTGGAAAATAGATTCAGAAGAGACAATTTAAAAATTAATGGTCGGACTTCTGGGGGTGGAGCCAAGATGGTGGAGATCAGACAGGGGTCTTAGTAACCTCCTCTAACAATCCCTCAAATCAACAGCATGGAGCATCTAGACTGGTTTTAAAGTCAAAGAATTCATAATATCTGGAGTACAACACATTTCTAGAAGAAGATACCCTGGAAGAACTTCAAAACAGGTCTGTTTCAATTGGTCAGGGGGGTGGTCTTCCAAACCCAGACTGCAGCACATGGAGACAAGGGCAAGGAGCTGAAGCAAGGAGCTGGAACAAAAGTCAGAACATTGTGGCTTCCACAAACTGGGAGTCTGCTGTGGGCCTCTTGGTCCAATCTGTCCTGATTATAAGCAGCTGTTTTGAAAGATCTGACTTTTGTAGGGGATAGATTGTGAACCACTAAACTCCTGAAGAGCATCAGCCCTAGCTGCCATTACACAGTACCCAAAAACAATCAATCAGCAGAACTGCCCAGCACCTGAAATAACTCAATCAGCAGAACTGCCCCTGGGCAAACTAAAGCATCTGTCCCTCCTTTGTCTTGAACAGATCTCACACTTTAAAAAAAATAAATAAAAAACCAAAAAGAACTCTCATCATAGATAGCTTTTTATGGAGAGAGGGAAGAAAAGACATCAAATCCTGAGGTCCCTAAAGGTAAAGCAATTACAGGAGAAGCCGCAAAGAGAGACATAAGCTGGACCCCATGCCACAAGGTTTTCTTTGAAGATTGCATAAGATGGGGGGGGCGGAGCCAAGATGGCGAACTGCGCACAGCTTTCTCTGTGAACTCCAGGGACCTTCCCTCAAACCCAGACAAAGTGAGCCTTGGAACTGGTTTTTCAGTGAGGGCCTCGCCAAACATTTGGACTACAACGCACTTCTATCAAAAATCTACCTTGAAAGAACTCCAGAGAAGGTTAGCCTCAAGGGAAATCGGCCGCTGGTCGCTATCAGACTCCAGCCAGGGCGGAAGTCAGGGCTGCAATAGAGGGACGGATTTTAGACACCCAGGAAGCCCTTGGGAGACACCTGGGCCACTTTGCTCTGCTTGCGGGCAGGTGCTTTGGCAGATCTGCCTTTGGTAAAGGGTGGATCGAGAGCAGCTGAAAACGTGGTCCTAGTGCGAATCTAGCCCGACCAGCCTCAGACCGGAAGTCAACTCGGCAAACTGCCCCAGGGCAAATACAAATTGTTGCAGTTTTCTCGGCTTTTGACCAATATCCCAACTTTAAATCATGAGCAAGAAGCAGAAGAGAGCTCTCACCATAGAAAGCTTTTACGGAGAAAAAATAGGAACTCACTATTTGACAAAAATTTCTGGGAAAATTGGAAACTAGTATGGAAAAAATTAGTGCTTGACCCACACCTAATACCACATACCAACATAAGATCTAAATGGGTTCATGATTTAGACATAAAGAGTGATATTATAAGCAAATTAGAGCAAAATAGGATAGTTTATCTCTCAGACCTGTTGAAAGGGAAAAAATTTGTGTCCAAAGAAGAAGTGGAACTCTTAATTAAACACCAGATAGATAATTTTGATTATATTAAGTTAAAATGTTTTTGTACAAACAAAACGAATGCCGACAAGATTAGGAGGGAAGCAATAAATTGGGAAATCAACTTTACATTTAAGGGTTCTGATAAAGGCCTCATTTCTAAAATATATATAGAAAATTGACTCATATTTATAAGAATTCAAGCCACTCTCAAATTGATAAATGGTCAAAGGATATGAACAGAACAATTTTCAGATGATGAAATTAAAAGTATTTCTTGTCATATCAAAAGTTGTTCCATATAATTATTGATCAGAGAAATGCAAATTAAGATAACTCTAAGATACCACTACACACCTGTCAGATTGGCTTAGATGACAGGAAAAGAAAATGACAAATGTTGGAGGAGATGTGGGAAAACTGGGACACTGATACAGTGTTGGTGGAACTGTGAATGGATCCGACCCTTCTGGAGAGCAATTTGGAACTATGCTCAAAAAGTTATCAGACTATGCACACCCTTTGACCCAGTGTTTCAGTGTTTCTACTGGGCCTATATTCCAAAAAGATCTTAAAGGGGGACCCACATGTGCAAGAATATTTGTGGCAGTGCTTTTTGTAGTGGCTAGAAACTGGAAACTGAATGGATGCCCATTAGTTAGAGAATGGCTGAATAAACTATGGTATATGAATGTCATGGAATATTATTGTTCTTTAAGAAACGACCAGCAAGATGATTTCAGAGAGGGATGGAGAGACTTGCATGAACAGATGCTGAGTGAAATGAGCTTAACCAGGAGATCATTATACAGGGCAATAACAAGAGTATAAGATGATCAAATCTGATGGACATGACTCTCTTTAAAAATGAGATGATTAAAACCAGTTCCAATTGTTCAGTGATGAAGACAACCATATACACCCAGGGAGAGACCTGTGGGATCTGAGTGTGGACCGCAGTGTAGCATTTTCATACTCTCTAATGATGTTTGCTTGCATTATGTTTTCCTTATCAGGTTTTTTTTTTTCCTGTAGATATGATTTTTCTTGTACAGCAAGATAACTATATATATGTGCATATATATATGTATAGATATTCAATTTGTCAAGTATTTTAACATAATTACCATGTATTAGACTTCCTGCCATCTAGGGGAGGAGGTTGGGGGAAGGAGCGAAAAATTTTTCACAAGGAGCTTTGCCAGGGTCAATATTGAAAAATAATGTAAGCTTATGCTTTGCAAATAAAATAATAATAATAAAAAAAGAATTATAATTGTCTGGCAGTTTCTATAATGAAGTATCATAAGGTCCAGGAATACCATATTCCAGAAGGGAAATCACATAGGGTTACAACCAGAAATTAACTACCCAGCCACTCTCAGCATCATCTTTCAGGGGAGGAGATGGAACTTCAATGAAATAAGAGACTTGTAAACATTTCTTTTTTTCATTAATACTTTTTATTTGCAAAACATATGTATGGGTAATTCCTAAACATTAACGTTACAAAGCTTTCTGTTACAAATTTTCCCCCCTACTCCCCACCCCTCCCCTAGATAGCAGGATATCCACTACATGATAATTATGTTAGAATACTTAAATCAAATATATGTATAGTTATTGCCACCCATCATTTTTTTGTTCAGGAGAAATCATATCTACAAGAAAGAATAATCCGATAAAGGAAATACAATGCAAGCAAACCTCAATAGAGAACATGAAAATGTTATGTTGTGGTCCACATTTCACATCCCTCTCTCTGGGTGTATATGGCCTTCTTCACTGAACAATTGGAATTGGTTTGAAGCATTTCATTGTTGAAGAGAGTCATGTCCATCTGAACTGATCCTCATATAGTACTGTTGTTGCCATGTACAGCGATCTCCTTTTTCTGCTCGTTTCACTCAGCATCAGTTCATTCAACTCTCTCCAGGACTCTCGGAAATCGTCTTGCTGGTCGTTTCTTACAGAGCAATAATATTCCATAACATTCATATACCATAATTTATTCAGTCACTCTCCAATTGATGGGCATCCATTCAGTTTCCAGTTTCTAGCCAATACAGAAAGAGCTGCAACAGACATTCTTGCACATGTGGGGCCCTTTCCTTCTTTTATTGTTTCTTTGGGATATAAGCCCAATAGAAAAATTGCTGGGTCAAAGGGTATGCATAATTTGATAACTTTTTGAGCATAGCTCCAAACTGCTCTCCAGAATGGTTGGATCCATTCACAGCTCGATCAACAATGCATCAGTATCCCAGTCTTCCCACATCCCCTCCAACATTAATTGTTATCTTTTCCTGTCATTTTAGCCAATCTGACAGGTGTGTAGTGGTACCTCAGAGTTGTCTTAATTTGCATTTCTCTCATCAATCACCTTTTCATATGATTATAAATAGTTTTAATTTCATCATCTGAAAATTGTCTGTTCATATCCTTTGACCATATTTCAATTGGAGAATGGCTTGAATTCTTATAAATGTGAGACAATTCTCTATATATCTTAGAAATGAGACCTTCATCAGAACCGTTAAATGTAAAGATGATTTCCCAATTAGATGCTTCCCTCCTAATCTTCTCTGCATTAGTTTTGTTAGTATTGCTACCCCTGCTTTTTTTTGTTCACTTGAAGCATAAAAGATTCTGCTCCAGCCCTTTACCTTCACTCTGTATGTATCTCTATGTTTTAGATGTGTTTCTTGTAAACAACATATTGTAGGATTCTGGCTTTTAATCCAGTCTGCTACCCGCTTCCGTTTTATGGGAGAGTTCATCCCATTCACATTCACAGTTAAAATAACTGTATCTGTATTCCCTGCCATCTTATTTACCCAGAGTTATGATTTTCTCTTCCCTTTCCCCTCTCTCCCTTCACCTCTCCCCAGTACTTTGCTCTTGATAACCACCTCCCACCAATAATCCTCCTCCCTTTAGAACCCGCCCTCTTTTTTTACACCTTTCCCCTAATCCTTCTATTAATTTATCCCTTTCTTTTCCTCCTTTCCCTCCTACTTCCCTATACAGAGGGCCAAGCTTTTCCCTGAAATCAAATGTGTCTGATAGGCTCTTTTAGAGCCCAATCTAATGAGAGTAAGATTTACACAATATTCATCACCCTCCATTCTTTCCCTCAATTATATTAGATTTTCTATGTCTCTTCATGAAACTTTGCCCTATTTTACCTCCTTTTTGTTTTAATTTATTTTACCTCCTTTCCCCTCCCCCCTTTTTTTACAGTATGATATACCTTCCACCTCTAATTTCTTTTCGATTATTATTAAAGTAAAATCAATTTATACCCCCATTTTTTAAGGATACCCCTAGTAGAGATATAGTTCTCGAGAGTTCTTTCCTTTTTACCTTTTTACGCTTCTTTGGAGTTCTGTGTTTGGAGGTCAAATTTTTTTGTTCAGATCTGGTCTTTTCATTAGAAATAGGTAAAATTCTCCTGTATCATTGAATGACCATCTTCTTCCCTGTAAGATGATGCTCATTCTAGCTGGATAGCTTATTCTTGGCTGTAATCCAAGTTCTTGTGACTTTCAGAATATCTGATTCCAGGCCCTTCTATCCTTTAATGTGGAAGCTGACAGATCCTATGTAATTCTAATGACAGTTCCTTGGTATTTGAACTTTTTTTTTTTCTAGCAGCTTGTAATATCTTTTCCTTGGTGCGATAGTCCTGAAATGTGGCCACAATATTCCTTGGGGTTTTAATTTTGGGGTCTCTTTCAGGAGGTGATTGGTGAATTCTTTCAATATCAACTTTGCTTTCTGATTCTAAAACATCAGGGCAATTCTCTTTCATGATTTCCTGGAAGATAGCATCCAGGTTCTTTTTTTCATTGTGACTTTCAGGGAGTCCAATAATTCTTGGATTGTCTCTCCTGAATCTGTTTTCCAAGTCAGTTGTTTTTTCTAGGAGATATTTCATATTTTCTCCTATTTTTTTTCATTTTTTTGTTTTTGTTTGACTGATTCTTGAAGTCTTATTGAGTCATTCATTTCAATTTGTTCAATTTTAATTTTTAAGGTATTATTTCCTTCAGTTATCTTTTTTAGCTCCTTTTGTAACTGGCCAATTGAATTTTTGGTTCATTGCATTCTTTTTCCATTTTGCCAATTTTATTTTTCAGTGAATTGTTTTCTTTTTCCAATTCACTAATTTTGTTTTTTAGTGAATTGTTGTCTTTCACCAATTCACTATTTTCATTTTCCTGTGATTTGGTGACTTTTTTCAATTCACCAATTTTGTTTTTCAGTGAATTGTTGTCTTTTTCCAATTCACTAATTTTGTTTTTCAGTGAATTTTTGTCTTTTTCCAATTTACCAGACTTATTTTCCAGTTTTTCACATCTCTGTTGCAGGTTGATGTTTCCTTCTTGCACTGTTCTCAATTTATTTCCCCAATCTTCTTCTAGCTCTCTTTTGAGATTCTTTATGCAATCTTCCAGGTAAGCCTTCTGAAAGGGAGACCAGCTTAAGTCCACCTTTGTGGTTTTATCTGGGATTGTTTTCAGAAACTCAGGATCTGGGGACTGCTCTAGTTTCTCTCTGTAAAAGCTGTCTATGGTGAGAGCTCTCTTCTTCTTGCTCATGATGTTTAGCTGAGGTATCAGTCACCAGCAGGGAATTCCGCAGCAGCTGCAGCAATTTCAATTTGCCCTGCGGCAATTTGTCTAGTTGACTTCCCGTCTGTGGCTGATCTGGCTAGATCTGCACTAGGACCACACTTTCAGCTGCTCTCAATCTACCCTTTATCAAAGGTAGACCTGCCAAAGCACCTGCCTGCAAGCAGAGCAAAGTGGCCCAAGTGTCTCCCAGGGACTTCCTGGCAGCCTAAAATCTTCTGGTCCATCCCAACCCCGGACTTGCACCCCGGCTGTGCACTGGCATCTGAACGCTGGGAGCTGCTGGATCCCCTGCCCATCTAAAACTGACCTCAGAAGTTCTTTCAAAGTAGATTGTTGATAGAAGTGCATTGTAGTCCAAGTGTTTGGTGGCACCCTCACTTCAGAACCAGTTCGAAGGCTCAATTTGTCTGTGTCTGAGGGAAGGTCTCAGGAGCTCACAGAGAATGCTGTCTGCAGTTTGCCATCTTAGCTCCGCCCCCGAGACTTGTAAACATTTTTATTGAAAAGCTAGAACTAAACAGAAAGTTTAAACTATAAACATAGAATGCAAAAGAATCATAAAAAAGCAAATAGGTGGAAATATATATTTAAAGGTTAAAGTGTTTACATTCCTTTATAAAAAATATGTAACTCTTGAGAACTGTTATCTGTCACTGAGGTGGAGACAAAGGAAGGAATCACATGGACAGAACCTGTGGCAATGAATGACCCTTGATGTGATGGTGTAAGAGAAAAAAATATTACAGGGTGGGAAAAGACTGAACTGGAAAAAAAGAGGAAAGGGGCAATGTTATGGGTCAATTAATTCAAAGAAGAGGTGCAAAATATTTATTATAATCTAGGGAAAGAAAGGAAAGGGGAGAGAATTTTCTGAAGCTTGATCTCATAAGTTTTGACTTTAAGATGAAATAATTAAATCTTTTAATTGAGTATAGAAATTTATACAACCTTAAAAGGAAGTAGGAAGAGAAAGATAAAAAAGAAAAAGGAGGTACTGAATCGAATAGAGGGCCAAAATAAGGAAAAAAGTAAGAGAAAGGAGAGGCATTGAGAGAAAATAAGGTAGAGGGTGGAGTGGGTTAAAAAAAAAACAAGACAGAAAAGGACAGAAAGAGAAATATATACAGGGGAGGAAATAGAATGGAATGAAATACAGAGCTGGTAATCATAACTGTGAATGTGAATGGAATGATCTCTCCCATAAAACAGCAGCAAACAACAGAGTGGATTACAAAACAGAATTCTACAATATGTTGTTTACAAAAAAACACATTTGACAGAGAGTCACATATAGAAGAAAAGTAAAAGGCTAAAATAATATTTATTATGCTGCAGCTGAAATAAAAAAAAACAGGGGTAGCAATTCTGGTCTCAGAGCAAAAATAAAAATATATCTTAATAAGAGATGAAGTAAAGTACATCTTGATAATGGATACCATAAATAAAGAAGTAGTAACAATACCAAATGTGTTTGCCCAAAGTGGTAGAGTAGTCAAATTTCTAAGGAAAAGTTTAAGCCACTTATGGGAAGGAATAGACAGCAAATCTATTGTACTGGGGGACCTCAAACTTTCCCTCTCAGAATCACACAAATCAAACCAAAAAATAAACAAGAAATTAGGAAGGTTGATAGGATCCTAGAAAACCTAGATAGACCTCTGCAGAAAGTTGAATAGGGACAAAAAGGAATACATCTTTTTTCTCAGCAATATATGGCATCTACACAAAAACTGATCAGGGATTACAGCATAAAAACCTCAGAATCAAATGCAGAAAGGCAGCGATAATATATGCTTCCTTTTCTGACCACAATAAAATAAAAAAAAATATATTCAATAAAGGGCCAAAGAAAGATAGATTAAAAACCAATTGGAAATAAAATGATCTAATTATAAGAATGTGGGCTAAACAACAAATGAAAAAAAAAAAAAAAGAAAAAGAAAAAACAATCCTTACTTTCATCCAAGAGAATGACAACACTGAGACAACATATCAAAAAGTATGTGATACAGTCAAAGTAGTGATTAGGGGAAATTTTATATCTCTAGATACTTATAAGAAGAAAATAGAGAAAAAAGAGATTAATGAATTAGGCATGCAAGTAAAAGCTAAAAAAAAGGAAAAAAAGAAAACCCCCAATTAAATGCCAAATTAGAAATTCTGAAACCCAAAAGAGATATTAATAAAATCCAAACTAATTAAACTATTGGATTAATTAATAAAGCAGAGAGTTGGGGTTTAATGAAAAAAGACAACAAAATAGATAAATCTTTAGTTAATTTGATTAAAGAAAGGAAAAAAAAAAACAAATTACCAGCATTCAAAATAATAATGGTGAACTTATCACCAATAAAAAATAAATTCAAACAATAATTAGGAGCAATTTTGTCAAACTAGATAGCAGAAAATCTGACAATCTAAGTGAAATAAATGAATACTTAAAAAATAAAAAAATGACCAGATAAACAGAAAAGGAAATAAATTACTTAAATAGTCCCATTTCAGAAAAATAATTTGAACAAGCTATCAATGGACTTCCTAACAAAAAGATCTCCTGGGCCAGATGGATTTACAAGTGAATTTTACCAAACATTTAAAGAACAATTAATTCCAATAATATGTAAACTATTTGGAAAAATAGATAAAGAAGTAGTGCTGCCAAATTATTTCTATGACACAAATATGGTATTGATATATGAACCAAGAAAAGCCAAAAAAAAGAAAATTGCAGATCAATAAAATTATATTTCCATACATAACTGATGTCAGATCTAAACAATAGGAAAAATATCAATTGCTCATTGGTAGGCTAAGCTAATATAATAAAAATGACAGTTCTATCTAAATTGTTCTTATTCAGTGCCATACTAATCAAACTGTCAAAATTCAACTGTAATAGCAATCAAGACTATCAAGAGAATTAATAAAAAAAATACAAAAGAATGTGGCTTAAACATACCAGACCTAATACAATATTATAAAGCAGCAGCCATCAAAACCATTAGGTACTAACTAAGAAATAGTGTTGTGAATCAATGGAATAGGTTAAAAACACATGACAAAAAATTGATGACTATAGTAATCTAGTATTTCATAAACCCCCAAACTCCAGTGTCTAAGATATTAATTCACCATTTCACAAAAATTGCTAAGAAAACTGGAAAATAATATGCCAGAAATTACATCTCACCCTCCATACCAGAAAAAAGTCAAAATGGATACATGATTTGAGCATAAAGGGGGATATTATAAAGAGATTAAAGGATAATTTACCTATCAGATCTTTGGAGAAGGAAGGAATTTATGAACAAAAAAGAACTAAAGAATAGTATGAAATACAAAATGAACAACATTAATTATATTCAATAAAAAGTTCAATGAAAAGATTAAAAGGGAATCAGAAGGTTGGGGAAAAAATTACAACCATTGTTTTTGATTAGTCTCATTTCTAAAATATATAAAAAAAACTATTTTAAATTTATAAGAATACAAGTCATTCCCCAATTGATATATGATCAAAAGATATAAACAAACAATTTTAAGATGATGAAATTAAAGCCACCTGATTATATTTTTTTAAAAAGCTTTAAATTATTATTGATTAAAGAAATGCAAACTATAACAACTTTGAGGTATCAGCTCACTCTTCTCTATTTCGCTAAAATGACAAGAAAATATTATAAATATTGGAAGGCAAGTGGGAAAACTGGGACATTAATGCGTTGTTGGTGGGGTTGTGAATGATCCAACCATTCTGGACATAAATTTGGAATTATGCCCCAAGGCTATAAAATGTGAATACTCTTTGACCCAGAAAGACCAAGGAGAAAGTACCCATATGTGCAAAAATGTTTATAGCACCCCTTTTTGTGGTAGCAAAAAATTAGACAATATGTAGTATTTTTTTTCAGTTGGGAATGGCTGAATAAATTGTGGTATAGGAAATTAATGAAATATTAGTGTTTTATATTAAAAAAAAAGATTAACAAGCTGATTTTAGAAAAGCCTGGAAAGATTTTTAAGAATACATTGTACACAGTAACAGCAAGATTGAGTGATGATCAAATATTAAAGATTTGGCTCTCCACAATGCTTCCATTATTCAATACAGTTCCAATAAACTTTGTATAGAAAATGCCATCTGCATCCAGAAAAAGAACTCTGGAGATTTTTGTAAATCAACACATACTATGTTCATTTATTTTTTTCTTGTTTTTTTCCCTGTTGTGTTTTTTACCTTTGGTTAGGATTTTCCTTTTTCCACATGATTTATAAAGAAATGTGTATTTTTACAAAGTTAATATTCATGTATAACCAGAAAAAAATAAAACAAAATAAAACTGAATTACCAAATGCCCAACTTGTGGACAATAGTTTCATAGAGTCTGTTTCTTTGTGTGTGTGTGTGTGTGTGTGTGTGTGTGTCTATACATACACACACACACATATATATATACACACACACACACATATATATATATCAAGAAAACAGAATTTTTTTTATTCTTTGTGATGATAAATTACTGGGATATAAGGTTCACAGAAAATAGAAAATTAAATTAAATTAAATAGAAAAGTGCTCTTACAATGTTGAAATTAAGAAAAGTCTTCCAGAAGAAGTGATATCCAATCTGAGCCTTTGAAAAACAATAAGAATTTTAAAAAATGAAGATTAGCACACATTCTAGTTATGTAGATGATTTTTCTGAATGAAGAGAGAGGGAGGGAAAAAGAAGAAATGAAAAGGAGGAAGAGCAGGATGGGTGTCCTTTTCATGAAACAATGTCCTTTTTATGAGAGCTAATTTTCTAATTTGTCTAGAATATAGTATGCATGAACATCAACATTTTAAAAGATATTGAAGGATTGAGGAATTTTTATCTTATTTTATAGGCCATGATAATTCACTTAAGTGGTATTGGGAAAGCAATTACTGATATAATACCTTAGGAAGATTATTTTATCAACTGTATGGAAGATGAATAAGAGTGAGAATATATTGGGCACAAAAACAAATTAGTTTGCTATTATAACATGGAAAGTGAAAGATTTAAAAAAATGAATCAGTCTGAAATAAACTAGAATTATTCCTTTTTGCAGTTAATATGATGATTCACATTGAAAAATGTATAGAATCAGTGGGAAAATAATTGAGATAATTATCAAATTCCACATATAGCTGACTATATAAAATCATAATATAAAGAAAGGTAAGAGAAAAAATACCCTTAGGTTCCCTATAAGGTTGTCAATATTTCATTCTTTCTATTTGTTCAGCCCTGTACAGAAAAAATAACCAATCAACCAACAAACAAAACCATAATAGACAAGTTGTCAAGTTACATAGTGTATCAGATCATCCAGTTTTCCCAAGGTAATTTTCCTTCTGAACCTGAAAAAAAACAAAGATTTAAACAAACATACTCTCTGGACAAAATCTTAAGGTACAGTCCTCAGTACAATTCACTTTGTCCTGGTAAATGTTGTGTGGGCCATTAGCACACAGGTCATTGTAATGAATGTAGATATAATCTCTATTATTTTTGCCACTAGTGATAGCAAGGTACTTCCAAATATACTTCACTCCCCCAAATTATCATGTTGTAGTCTCTACTTTCATGCCAAATTCTCCATTGATTGGATTTGTTTTGAAGTTCTATTGTAAACCTCATGCTGACTTTCCTGTTTTGTAATCTCAACAATAATGATGAAATTTCTTTCCATTCTATAACCCTAATGGCTGGGGAGAAAATATGAATATTTGTAATTGTACCTTTTGGAGTACATATATTTTTTTTGTAAATGCTAAAAAAGTAAAAAAAAAAGTAGGTGAGATTTGAACAGAATTTTCAAAATTAATAAGAAAAAAGGATAAAGCATTATTTATTCCCTTGATATTAATTCCTTAATCAACTCTAGTAATAGAAAATTGGTTTGTTGATGTACAAACTAAATTTGAAAATAGCTGCTAACAGACTGATGAGAGAAAGAGAAGACAAACATATATATTACTTCATAAGTGTGGTCACTACATGCCCTCCCACTGGTATATGGGCTGGGGTTATATTAAACTTAGAACGGGATCTATGATTTCATTTTGGGTTGAATGAATAATGTTCTATATAACCCCCACTTTGTCTTTAAGTTCAAATTTCAGCTGGCTTTCCATTCATTCTGATAAAAAAAAAAAAAACTTTGTTTTTTCTATTTAGTGATGAAACAGATGAAATAAAGGTACTGATTATGCAGTACATAGAGAACTGAGAATAGAATCAGGAAGATTTATCTCCATGTGTTGAAATCTAATCTTAAACACATACTTATTGTGTGATTCTGGGTAAATCACTAGGTAAATCTGGGTTTGTTCCAATTCTTCATCTAAAAGAAATGGACAAACCATTGCAGTATCTTTACCAAGAAATGAAAGGAGGCATCATGAAGAATTGGATATAACAGAACAGCAAAAAGAAGATGAAATAAAATCTATAAAATGATTTATAGAATTCTAAACACTACAAATGTCAAATATACTAATTATTTTCTATTTTTTCATAGAAATTGAATTGTAACTGTTTTATGACAAGTCAGAATTTTTATTTTTAAAAATAATTTTACTTATTTAACATTTTAAATGGCAAGCAATACATTTATCAATTACACATGCAAAGTCATGGGGAAAAATTTCCATGTTAGCAATGTAAAAAAAAAGAAAAAAAAAACAAGAAAAATGAATTATGTGAAAAAAATGTTTTAATCTATATCTGAAGTTCATCAATTCTCTCTTTGGAAGTGGATACTATTTTTCATTATGTTTTCTTTACAATTGTCACATATGGTATTCATAAGAGTAGCTAAGTCTATCATAGTTTATCATCATTATGATATTGTTGTTACTATATGCAAGGTTCTCCTTGTTCTGCTCACTTCACTTGAAATAAGCTTATATAAGTGTTCCTAGGATTTTTCTCAAACTATCCCTTCCATTTGTTCAAGTACATAGTAGTATTGTATCACACCCATATACTACAATTTGTCCAGTCATTACTCAGTGAATCATCATACTCTCAACTTCTAATTCTTTGACACAACAAAGAAATACTATACATATTTGCTTCAGATATAACACTTTTCCTTTTTCTTTGATCTCTTTGGGGTATGAAACTAGTAGAGATATGACTGGGTCAAAGGGCATGCACAGCTTTATATATATATGTATATGTATATACATATATATATATAATAAATATATAAATATAAACACAAATTATATATATACACATAATTTGGAACTATGCTTTGTATATATACATATATATAAAGCATAGTTCCAAATTATTCTTTTATTATTTTTTGTTTGTTTTTGTTTTGTTTTGTTTTCCCCTTAGGAAGCTCCTTGGTAGTTACATTTCTTTTTATTTTCAATTTCTTTTTCTAACATAGAATTATTATGTTTCCTTCCCTAATTATCTGGGCAATTTATATTTT
This sequence comes from Myrmecobius fasciatus, assembly GCA_023553655.1. Classification (NCBI taxonomy): domain Eukaryota; kingdom Metazoa; phylum Chordata; class Mammalia; order Dasyuromorphia; family Myrmecobiidae; genus Myrmecobius; species Myrmecobius fasciatus. Next base: position 7,786 of record JAJPUD010022123.1, on the reverse strand, counting down.
TGTAAATATCTATCAATTTCACTTAGATTATCAGGTTTACCAGCATATAATTGGGCAAAACAGCTCCTAGTATGTGCTCTGATTTTATCTTCATTGATGATATATTCATTCTTTTAGTTTTTGATACTAGTATTTATCCAATTCTAATATAGTTATTTTTCTTCAATGGGCTCTTGTATTTTTTTTCCATTTGGCAAATTTTGCTTCCGAAGGAGTTCTATTAGTTATTGAGGTTTTGTGCCTCATTTATCATTTGGACAATTCTGTTTTTTGAAGTGTTAATTTCTTCATTATTTTGTGCTGCTTTTTTTTAAACAAAGCCTTTAATTTTCTTTTCATAATTTTCATGCATTGCTCTCATTTATTTTTCCAATTTCCCACTACCAATCTCATTTGTTTTTAAATTTAATTTTTTTAGTTCTTCCTGGAATTATTTTTGAGCTTGTATCCAATTTGCATTTTCCTTTCAACTGTTTTTTGGTAACAATCTGTACTTTGACTTTTGAGGTTTTTTTTTTAGTATGTTATTATAGACAGTTTCTTTTTTGTTGTTTGCTCATACTTCCAGACTATTACTTGATTTTAGATTTTGCATTAAAGTTGTGCTCTTTAGATTTTTTTGGTGCTACTCTTTTCACAGGAAGTTTTGAAGTATGTAAACTTTTGGTGTTCCCAAAGTGGTACAATCTGGGGAGAGGTATGGTCATTGCTCTCCTGGTTTGTAACATGATCCTTCCCCAGGCAGGGCTCCTGATGCTTTGCAACTGCAAGAGCTTTCACTTGTATGGCCACTGCTCCTTTGTGACCAAAGTGCTAACACTCCTCTATGCCTTAAAATTGTGATTCAGAAGTTCCTAGTGGTACTAATTGTCAAACAGCATTTGATCCTATACTCAGTGCTAACAGGATGGTTGCTCATCTTTTCCTGCCTTCTTGTCAAATCCCTTTACTGTCTCTGAACAAAGAACTACTAAAATTTCTGGTGCTGGTGCTGTCCCTGTCACAGCCACCTCCAAGGCTTACTAGAGACAATACCAATGTGTTCACTCTAGATAAGACCCCAATCCAGTTTCTCAAATCACTTCTTGTCCTAAACCACTTGATGTCTTAAATTTTCTTGGGATGGAAAAATTGTCTCACTGTGAACTTTTGTTGGGTGACCTGCTGCATAAATTCATTTGAGGACATATTATAAAAAAGTTTGGAAAGGAATATTAGGAGTTTATTCTCATACTCTCTACTTTACCATCTTAGCTCCACACCTCTACAGTGTTATTATTATTTTGAATTTAATGTTCTTTGGCTTATGCTCAGATTTTCTAAAAGTATTGTTATTTAAACTCATCTTGGAGAAGGTTCTCAAGATCATCTTTAATTCAAATCTTGTAGTGAGTAGGATGACAAATATTAATGATTAGATGAATGGATGCCTTTAATAAAAATTTTGATGTTTTGTACATTGTGGCAAGTACTGGGAATAAAAATGAAAAAAAAACAAACAAAAAGGACGTTCTTTGATCTCTAGAATATTACACAAAATGTATGATAGACAATCAGTGATATTATAATTATTCTTTACCAAAGTAGTTTTGATTTCTTCAACTAAACTTTATATTTAGAAATATTTCTTACAGGTAATTTGAAGGGCTTAAATAAGTCTGATGGCAATAAGTATTAAATTTCATTATTCTTCATTTTTTAGAGATCACTATTTTGTCTAGTGAGTAGTGGATAAGTTATGCCTATTGTAATTCTCTAACTTTAGTATAGTTTATAAAATTTTCAAGGTTAATTAGGTGCATATAAGTATCCCCTGTAAGTTTCATTATAAGGAAGACATTTTATCTTATTCTCCTTTTGTCTGATGATTATTCAGAAAGATTTGAAAATGTGTGTTTTATCTGTAGTATTCTATCATCTCAGTATCCCTCCCATGTCTATCAATTCAGTTAAATCTTAAATAACCTTGTTTGATTACCAGGTTTTTCCTCATTGCTTCTTCCTTTCTGCTACCTTCCTTTAAAGGATTTTAGTTGCTTATGAGGACTTCTTTGAGAGAATGTGTAAGAGCAGGAGAAAAAAATATAATTGGTGGGCTTAGCTAATTCTTTATTGTTTTGATCACAAGGTCCTACTGGGAGGGAAGGGAGTAGAGCAGAACACTGGGATAATAAATGAATGTTGGGAGAGCAAAGGGTCACTTGAAAAAGGTTGTTGGCTGTAGGCTGAATAAAAATAGAGGCTTTGAATATTTATAGGCCAGAAACAAAAATGGAACTAAATTAAATCACTGTAATAATTTACAAAGACTTGATTGGGAAAGCCCAAGGCAAGATGACCTGTTAAAAAGGGAATTTAGCTAGAGAATGTAAGCTCAAAGGAAAGCCAAAAATTTAATTCTCTCTTAATAATAGGCTGAAATTGAAAAAAAAAAAAGAACTGCTTGTTAAGACACACTATGAGAACTAACAAAAGATAGCATTTGTAAGGACTGAAATGTTGAGAAAAATAAAATATGAATTCATCATATTCAGTGAATCTGATCTATATGGTAATATAATGGCTGAATGATATTAACTAGTAAACAAAATGATATAAGCATTTGAGAAATGCAAGAATTTGGTGCTGAATGATTTGAGACAATGAATATGAACATTTAAATTTTGGTTTATCGTAGAAGGCCATAGACAGTGGGGGAGCTCTTGGTGAGGTATGACACCCTTCAGCCCAAAGGGAACCTGCTGATAGTGTCTGGTTCCATTCCCCATCTTCCCTAAGGGCTCTTGGCTTTCCTGAAAACTCAGGGGGCAATGACAAACTGTACTGTAATTAAAGCAGAGTGATACCATGTGGCAAAGAGTCATCTACATACAATAGCAAGTTGTTTATGTGGTACTGTATGTTCAGTATATAGTTAGCAGATGTGCAATATTGTTTTTGTTATATAAGGATATTAGGACATATAAGGGTGAGAGAATTTGGAATAAATGGATTCTATTTTTGACCAAATACGTGTCTCACCTTATCACTCTGCCACTAAGTATCAAGGCCTGGTATCAAGGTCCTCCAGAGAGTTAGTCCGGACACAACAATTTATGATAAACCTTCCTTAGAAGATAATCATAGAATTGCCATATCAAATGAAATTTTAATTACATTGAAGAGAAATTTGAACTTTGTGTTGTGGGATTGTGCTATAAATTTATATTATATAAGCCCCAAATATCCAGCCTATTCCATATAAACAAGAGTTAGATATATACTGCACTTCACTCTCTCTTTGCCCCTCACCACCAGATGTAACTGAAACAGGATTTGCAAAAGAGGCAAAAGACAGTCTTTGCCCTCAAAGTCCTCACAATCTAAGGAGAGAGACAACATGTTAACAGATACAACAAGTTATATACAGAATGAATGGGATATGATTCACAAATTAAAGGGACTAGGGGCAGCAAGGTGGCGCACTGGATAGAGCACCAGCCCTGAAGTCAAGAGGACCTGAGTTCAAATCTGGTCTCAAACACTTAAGATTCCCTAGCTATGTGGCTCTGGGCAAGTCACTTAACCCCAATTGCCTCAGCAAAAAGAAAAAAAAAGTTAAAGGGATTAGAATCAAGAGACTTAAAAGAGACTTCCTGCAGTTCCACAAATGTTGAAATTTGGTGACTAAAGGGGGGAGAAGTAAGAGTTTTCATCAGATGATGTTAAATCTTACCAGGATCATCCAGATAAAGAAGAAAATCAAATAGTAGTAAATTATTTAGAGAATGTTTAATTTCAAATGATCTCTTCCTAGAACAGAATAAGAGTGGGCAATTATGAGGTTAGAAACTACTAGAAAAGAATTTTAGATAGTTGTCTCAGTTAACATAAGTATATTTTAGAGATATGCAATTATGTTAATAATATCATTACATTAAAAACTATTACCTTACTCTCATGCCTTACTAAGTCATGGCAATGACCTTCATTCTTTTTTTTAAGCTTTTTATTTGCAAAACATGTGTATAGGTAATTCTTCAACATTGACCCTTACAAAGCTTTCTGTTACAAATTTCCCCCCCTAGTTCCCACCCCTCTCCTATATGGCAGGAAGTTCACTACATGTTAATTATGTTAAAATATTTGACAAATTAAATATATGAATACATATTTCCACACTTATCTTGCTGCGCAAGAAAAATCCTATCTACAAGAAAAAAAAATCTGAGAAAGGAAACACAATGGAAGCAAATATCAATAGAGAGCATGAAAATGTTATGTTGTAGTTCACATTTCATATCCCTCTCTCTGGGTGTATATGGCCTTCTTCGCTGAACAATTTGAACTGGTTTGAAATATTTCATAATGATCTTCATTCTTAAAGAGTGTATGAGTAAAGTATAATCTTCGACAGGCAATGAGAAGCTGTAGTTTTATTGTGTATGACCCCAGGGACAGATTGCATGTCTTTCTTCCAAGGACCAGTCTATTGAAATTTGGACAGATTCATTACTAGATTGAATGAAGAGTAGTGTATTATTATTTAAAATTGTCTCAAGGGTCTCTCAATTGGTGGAAGGAATGTCCACCTTCAAGAATTCATGGTTCTTTGTATTAAAATGAGTAAATAAGGATACAAGATAATGGAACTGAATTACAATTTAATATTTTTTCTCTATTCTCTTTTGTACTGTCAAGGTAAAAATCAAATATGTCAGGAAATGTGATGTAATTATATTTTAATTTCTCTCAAGATGAGGTTATTAAAGCAAAAAATCATTTTTCTGGTGTAAGGAGTTTATCTTGACCAAACAGTACATTTATTCATCAGGTGGAAATAAGTTGGACAGCCAATCACTATATGCTGCATTTTTGACTTATTCCTTGTTAGGGAGAAAAATGTGGTCCAGAAACGAAGAACAAAGATATATAGTCACTTTTCTATTCCTCCCTTAGAGGCCACTAATCTGTGTACTAATATAGATCAAAAAAGGGGGAAAGCTGTATAAATGTAATGGAGATGAAAGGAATGGCACCTGATACCAACTTCATAGAGTTCAATATATCAATATGAAACAAACTAAGTTTATTTTACCTATAAAATCAAGGAAGCTAGCAAATTTATATTATTCCTTAGATAGAAGAAAGCAAGGAGTTGCGTCCTCTGAAATCACTTATCCAATGATAATATTAATCCAATACTATAGTCCAAATTTTCCTATAGAATAATAGGGCAGAAAGATATTTGAAGATGGAATATTGTTTATGATCTTTCCCCAGATAAATATCAAAGATGACAATAATTACTAACTTATTTTTAAGACCAGTACTGCATTTGCTCTTTAAAAAATATTAAAGATGGCTTGCTATCTTCATGAATTCTCAAAATATAATATTTCAATCTCAACACTGGCCTACCACAAGAGTTTCACTTTGTGGATCCTGGATCCATTCATTATGTTCAAAATCTCCATTTCTGAAGCAATTCAGCTGTATAAGAAACAAGATATAACTAATATTCATACCATCCAGTTATTTCCTAGACTTATTAGCTATTATTATTTATGAATAAGTGGGTAAGTCACTTCACTTTTTGGACTTCCGTTTACTCAAAAATAGGGCTATATTATCTCATCTTAAATTTCATTACAACTTTAACATTCCAGAATCTATCCAATTGTCTGTGAAAACAATGAACCATATTTTAATTGGTAAGTTGAACGATAGAAAGAATGAATAATAATGGCTAAAGGATTATTATAAAGAGTATAGCTACTAAGGAATAGAATGATAGGAAGACAATCATAACACAAAACTTTAAAATATTAGAAGGCAAATTTATGTGATTTGGGAAGGAAGAAGTAAAAATCAAATTGTTCTGTTTTATCTCAGAAAAAAAAAAAACTGTAAAAATGATGAGGAAACATTGTTCACTGATCCCAATACTAAATTTCTCTATCCCTGTGGAGATCATATCCACTGATAAGCTATGTTTTGAAAGAATAATATTCTTCTTAAGTCTCTGAAGAGGAAGAAAAAATGGTTGATATTGTCACCAGCCTCCTATTTAAATATGTATAGCTAATTTATTTCCTTATGAATGTGAGTGATGGACTAACATTAAGAATGTAACTTTGATATTATCTGACTTACATATAAAAAACAGTAATAAAATTAAATATTCATGGTCATTTTACCTAGATTATGCTGACTTTAGCTATTTTCTGTGCTCTCTGCCCAGACATTAACATTAAATGTTAAGGCTACAAAATAATAGAATTCAAAAGAAGCAAAGAAGTTTCCATTTTGAAACTCCAGATCTTTATGAGAAAAATAATCACAGATATAGTTGAAGACCCATACTCTTTGTTACATACTTTCTTATCTGAAAAGCGATAAGGTAGGGACAGTGTAGAGCACGAGCCCTGAAATCAAGATGACCTGAGTTCAAATCTGACCTTAGACACTTAACACTTCCTAGCTGTGTGACCCTGGACAAGTCACTTTGGTTCACTGCATACTTTTTCCATTTTGACAATTTTATTTTTCAGTGAATTGCTGTCTTTTTCCAATTCAACAATTTGGTTTATCAGTGAATTTTTATCTTTTTCCATTTCACCATTTTTATTTTACAGTGAATTGATGATTTTTTCCATTTCACCAGTCTTGTTTTCCAGTTTTTCACATTTTTGTTGCTGGGCGTTATTTTCTTGAACTGATCTAAATTCATTTCCCCATTTTTCTTCTAACTCTCTCTTGAGATTCTTTATGCAATCTTCCAGGAAAGCCTTGTGAAATGGGGACCAGCTCATGTCTGTCTTTGTGGCTTCCTCTGGGGTTGCTTTCCCCTTAGGGACCTCAGAATTTGGGGTCTGCCCTTCTTTCTCTCCATAAAAGCTGTCTATGGTGAGAGTTCTCTTCTGCTTCTTATTCATGTTTAAGAGCTTGAAGTATGATTCAAGCAGGGGAGCAGCAGCCCTTTTAATTTGCCCTGGGGTAGTTCACGTAGTTGACTTCCGGTGCAGGACTTGTCCGGCCAAGTCAGAGCTCTCAGCTGCTCTCAATCCACCTTTTACCAAAGGCAGATCTGCCAAAGCATCTGCCCACAAGCAGGGCAAAGTGGTCCAAGTGTCTCCCAGGAACTTCCCGGGTGCCTAGATTTTGCCATGCTCCATCACAGCCCCATTCTTCCTCCCCGGCTGCACACTGGCATCTGAGCACGGCAAGCTGCCTGATCCCCTGCCCATCTGAAACAGACTTGCTCCAGAGTTTTTCCAAGGTAATTTTTGATGGAAATGTGATGTACTCCAAGTGTTTGGAGGAACCATCACTCCAGAACCAGTTCAGAGGCTTAATTTGTTTTCGGTCTGAGGGAAGATCAGAGGAGCTCACAGAGAGTCATGTCTGCACTCCACCATCTTGCCTCCGCCTTCTCTCTTTGTATTTCTTGCTGTTCAATTTAGTTAGTGATGTTTAAAAATGCTGATGAGGCTTCCTACCGGGGGTGGAGCTATGGTGGCAGAGATCAGACAGGAGTCTCTGTAACCTCCTCTAACCTCCCCTCAAACCAACAACATATGAAGCCTCTAGACTGATTTTGAAGCAAAAAAAAAAATCCACAATATTTGGAGGACAACACGATTCTAGAAGAAGATACTCTGGAAGAACCTCAAAACAAGTCTGTTTTAATTGGGTGGAGGGGTGGTCTGCTGAACCCAGACTGCAGCACAGGGAGACTGGGGCAGGGAGCTGGAGCAGGGAGCTGGAACAGGAGTCAGAACAGGAGTGGGAACATTGTGCTTTT
>JAJPUD010022122.1:6606-21956 GCA_023553655.1 Myrmecobius fasciatus | reverse complement strand
ACAAAAGGTCAAGGATTTCAAGGGGATTAATGAAAAAAAAGGCAATTGAAGGTGGTCTTGCTGTACCAGATCTGAAACTATATTATAAAGCAGCGGTCATCAAAACTGTTTGGTAATGGCTAAGAAATAGAACAGTTGATCAGTGGCACAGGATAGGTTATCAGGACAACCTAGGCATTAACCTTAACAATCTAGTGTTCGATAACCCCAAAGACCCCAGCTTTGGGGATAAATACTCTGGCAAAAACTGCTGGGAAAATTGGAAACTAGTGTGGAAGAAATTAGGGCTTGACCCATACCTAACCCCACATACCAAGATAAGATCTAAATGGGTTCATGATCTAGATATAAATTGGGACTTTGTAAGCAAGTTAGAGGAACGTAATATAGTTTACCTCTCAGACCTGTGGAGATGGAATAAATTTATGTCCAAAGAAAACCTGGAACTCCTAATTGAACACCAGATGGATAATTTGATTATATTAAGTTAAAAAGTTTCTGTACAAATAAAACTAATGCAGACAAGATCAGGAGGGAAGCATCAAATTGGAAAATCATCTTTACATTTAATGGTTCTGATAAAGGCCTCATTTCTAAAATATATAGAGAATTGTCTCATATATATAAGAATTCAAGCCACTCTTCAATAGATAAGTGGTCAAGGGATATGAACAGACAATTTTCAGATGATGAAATTAAAACCATCTCTAGTCATATGAAAAGTTGCTCCAAATCACTATTGATCAGAGAAATGCAAATTAAGACAACTCTGAGGTTCCACTACACACCTGTCAGATTGGCTAAAATGACAGGAAAAGATAACTATTAATGTTGGAGGGGATGTGGGAAAACTGGGACACTAATACATTGTTGGTGCAACTGCAAATGGATGAAGCCATTCTGGAGAGCAATTTGGAGCTATGCTCAAAAAGTGGTCAAACTGTGCATACCCTTTGACCCAGCAGTGTTTCTACTGGGCCTATATCCCAAAGAAATCTTAGAGGAGGGAAAGGGACCCACCTGTGCAAGAATGTTTGTGGCAGCCCTTTTTGTAGTGGCTAGAAACTGGAAACTGAATGGATGCCCATCAATTGGAGAGTGGCTGAATAAATTGTGGTATATGAATGTTATGGAATATTATTGCTCTGTAAGAAACGACCAGCAGGATGATTTCAGAGAGGCCTGGAAGAACTTGCATGAACTGATGCTGAGTGAAACGAGCAGAACCAGGAGATCATCATACACAGCAACAACAGTATTACACGATGATCAGTTCTGATGGACATGACTCTCTGCAAGAAAGAATTGTCTCAAACCAGTTCCAATTGTTCACTGAAGAAAACCATATACACCCAGAGAGAGGGATATGAAATATGGACCACAACGTAACATTTTCATGATCTCTATAGACATTTGCTTGCATTGTGTTTCCTATCTCTGATTTTCTTTCTTTTTCTTGTAGATTGGATTTTTCTTGCACAACTTGTCAAGTATTTCAACATTATTAACATGTAGTGGACTTCCTGCCATCTAGAGGAGGGCAGGGGACTGGGGGTAAAATTTGTAATGGGAAGCTTTGTAAAGATCAATGCTGGGGAACTACCCATACATATGTCATACAAATAAAAAGCTTTAATAAAAAAAATAAAATAACAAAAAGAAGTGACTATAATCCAAAGAAAGAACTTTGACATATTCACAACATGGAAAAAAAAACACACACAATAGAGGTAGAAGAAAAATTGAGAAAGGAAATGTGAGTAATCCAAGAGAATTATAGAAAAAAGAAATTATCTGCTTAAAAAGTAGAATGATCAAACTGTATAAGAAGATTAAAAAAAAAGATGGGAAAAGTTACTCCATAGAAAGTGTAATTGATGAAATGGAAAAGGAAGTAGAAAAGTTAACTGAGAAAACAACTCCTTAAAAGTTAGAATTGAGAAAGTGGAAGCTGATGGTTCTGTGTGATGTCAAGAATTTATCTAACAAATTCAAATAAATGAAAAAAAAGAATACAATATAAAATATCTAATTGAAAAAAAAACTGACCTACAAGCAGGAGAGACAAAGTCAGAATCATCAAATTGAATATCCATAATCAAAAGGTGGCCCAGACAGCATCATTCAAGAAATTGTCTTTCTTCCTTAATACACTCTAACAAGGACAAAATATGTAGTGAAAAAATGCACTGATCACCTCAGGTAAAAGAGATTAAAGTAAAAATTCCAATAAAGATTATAGCAAATTTTCAGAACTTGAAAGTCAAGGAAAACATACTGAAAGCATTCAGAAAGAAACAATGTAAATATCATGGAATCACATTCAGTGCCACAAAAGAATTAACAGCTACATTATTAAAAGATTGGAGGTCATAGCACATGATATTCTGGAAGGCAAAGGAACTAGTACTACAACCAAAAATCATTTAACCAGTGAAATTAAGCATAATTCCCTAAGGAAAAAATGGCTATTCAATGAAATAGAAGGATTTCATGTTTTCATAAGGAGAAGATCATAAATAAGCCAAAAATTTGGAATTAAATATAAAGGGATTCAATAGAGCTACATCCATATATGGGCAGATGACCCTTGTAATTCTTGAAAATTGCAGCACTAATAGTAAATATGTAAAGAATATATAAATTAGATTAATTGATGCATGAACAGATAGAGAAATAGATAAAGATATATAGGTAGTAATATATAGATATATAGAGGATATCTGTAAAAGATGAAGTGAAGGAAATGACATCAAAAATGATTAAGGGATGACAAAGAAGAGAGCACTGAGCACTGGGATAATGCAGAGAAAGATAGAATGGGATAAATTATTTCACATTAATAGGCATGAAAGAGCTATTACAGTGAAGGGAAAGATAGAATTATGGGTAATGGGCATTGCTTGAACCTTAATGTCATCAGTATTTGCTCAAAAAGGGAAAAACATTCACAATCAATTGAATATAGAACTTTATCTTACTAGACAAAAAGCTAGGTGAGGAGCTGACTTAAAAGATCACAGACCATGGGAGATGGTAGAAAGCACTCATGAGGAGGGAATGGATGAAAGGAAAGAGGAGAAATAGGAGGAAAAACAGGATGCAGGGAAATACACAGGTAATAATAATAATGTTGACATGAATGGGATGATCTCTCCTACAAAAATAAAAGGAAACTGCTATCCACATCCACAAAAAGAATTGATGGATTTTGAATGCAGATAACTTACTTTATTCTTTTTCATGTTTTTTTTTCCTTTTGATGTGTTTCATTTTTAACATTTATGATTAATAAGGAAATATGTTTTACATGATAACACATCTATACCCTATATCAAATTACCTACCAATTTTCAGAAGAGGGACAGGAGGCAAGGAAGAAGAGAAATTTGGAACTGAAAATCTTGTAAAAATGAATATTCAAATATTCTAGACATGTAATTGGGACAAATAAAATATTTTTAAAACAGTTAAAAGTTGTTTACCAATTATAAAGAAAAATATCATGGAAACAGAAAACAATCACTTCAAAGAATACATAGATAAACTTTCTGAGAAGCTAACAATGTTTCAAGCATTAAGACACAAGGCCATTGAATTGAACACATTTAGTGAAGAAAAAAAAAACCTTCAAGTGGAATTACTCATTGTAGAATATTATTTCACCTTTCACTTTATGTCTTTACCCTTATAACATTTGGAGAACCGAAATTTTAATATAAAGATTGTTTAGTTTTTCATATTTGCCTCTTCATTGACAAAGAGAGAATAACATCATAGACAGTCAATCCTGGAGTGAAAAGACTAGAAGTGAAATTCTGGCTGTGACACATAATTGCTATAAAAAAAATCACCAGGCAAATCATTCTTAGTACCTCTGGCAGCTTTGTAAATCTATAGACTGAAGGACATTGCTCTGATTTGGTGCCACGTCTTAATATAAATGAAATGTCATTGTTCAAAGTTCTCTATAGCAATCACAGCCATCCCCTGCAAAAATAATTCTAGGGATTAAGACTAGCATAATAATTTGAAACACTTCATATTAATTTATTTATTCATTCATTTATTCATTTATATATTTATTAATTGAATTGTGGGAATGAGATAAATGTGAAAATAAACAAAATAAATGTTTAAAAAGTATATGTAGGAGACAAAAATCAGAGGGAACTGGAAGATTAGGTATATGCAAAAACAGTTTTATTTGCAAAGATCCTAGTAAGCTACCAGGTGCTTGTTGCTGGGTTTTTCTTTACCCATATCATTGCATTTTGTTTTATTTATTTAAATTTTGTTGCTTTTAGATTTTGACCTCTCAAAATCACAGTCCTTTCAAAATTATATATTTTGCTCTATAATTCTTAGAGAATTAATGCTGAAAAAGAATTAAAACTGAGTAATAATTCTTACTTAATTATACGAACATAGAGAATTTTTCACTGGTCACCTTAAAAGATAAATATTAATTGGCTATTAAAAGTTCCCCAACTTGGTTATACACAGTTCTCTAAAAAGGGTACTTAAGGCTTAAAAATTACAGCATAGTAATTTTCCCTCTTAATAATTTCACTACAGATTAAACATAATATGTAATTTTAATTATTTTATATGATAGAGAAAATTGCCTGGGTTAATTCATCACATTGATTGCGAATAAGAGGTATAAATCAGAGCAACTAGTGAAATTTCTTTAAGAACTAATATTTCTATGGAACTTACCTAGCTAAATTCATTTACAGAAAAGTATTTTTAGTTTCTTACTTTTCTCCTTCACTGAACTGACCAACTAAATCGCAATTTATTTTTGAAGGTTAATAGTTATCAAATTCCTTTGAATTCTCTGATTTGTTTGAACATATCAAACATTGCACAAAGGTGGTAAGGCAAGGATGAGGAGTCTTTTAGAATTCGTATGCCAAATCTGAAAAATACATGCTCTTCTGTTTTTTTTTTATAAAAAGCTTTTCATTTCTTATAACATATGTGTAGACATTTCTTCAACATTAGCCCTTGCAAAACCCTGTGTTCCAGTTTTTGTCTTCTCCCCATGCCCTCCCGTAGATGTCAAGTGGTCCAAAATATGTTAAACATAGTAGAAATATATATTAAATGCAATATATGTATACACATTTATACAATTATCACAACACACCAATAAAAAGAGAAGCAAAATAAAATGCCAGCAAACAATGACAAAAAAAGTGAAAATGCTGTGTTATGAACAACACTTAGTTCCCACAGTCTTCTGTCTGGATGTAGATGGTATTTTTTTATGAAGGCTTTTTATTTGCAAAACATATGCAGGGATAATTTTTCATCATTGATCCTTGAAAAGCTTTCTGTTACAAATTTTTCCCTCCTTCCCCCCACCCCCTCCCCTAGATGGCAGGAATTCTAATACATGTTAATTATGTTAAAATATTTGACAAATCAAATATATATATATATATTTATAAAGGTATCTTGATGTACAAGAAAAATCGGATCCAAATATCAATAGGAAGCATGAAAATGCTGTGTTGTGGTCCATACTCAGATCCCACAGGCCTCTCCCTAGGTGTATATGACTTTCTTCATTATTAAACAACTGGAACTGGTTTTAAATATCTCATTGTTGAAGAGAGACATGTCCATCAGAATGGATCATTGTGTAGTCCTTTTGTTGTCGTGTATAATGATCTCTTGGTTCTGCTCATTTCACTTAGTATCAGTTCATGCAAGTCTCTCCAGGCCTCTCTGAAATCATGCTGCTTGTCATTTCTTATAGAACAATAATATTCCATGACATTCATATACCATAGCATATTCAGCCATTCTCCAATTTATGGGCATCCATCCAGTTTCCAGTTTCTAGCCACTACAAAAAGGGCTGCCACAAATACTTTTTTTTTTCTCATGTGGGTCCCTTTGCCTCCTTTAAGATCTCTTTGGGATAGAAGCCCAGTAGAAACACTGATACTTCTGGATTAAAGGGTATGCAAAGTTTGGTAACTTTTTGATCATAGTTCCAAATTATTCTCCAGAATATTTGGATCTGTTCCCACTTTTCCCGCATCCCCTCCAACATCTGTCATTTTCTTTTACTGTTATCTTAGCCAATCTGACAGGAGTGTAGTGGTATCTCAGAGTTTTCTTTATTTGCATTTCTGTGATCAATAGTGATTTGGAGCACCTTTTTATATTACTAGAAATAGTTTCAATTTCTTCATCTGAAAAATGTCTTTTCATATTCTTTGAGTATTTAACAAGTGGATAATGTCTTGAAATCTTATAAATTTGAGTAAATTCTTTATATACTTGAGAAATGAGGCCTTTATCAGAACTTTGGATATAAAAACGTTTTCCCAATTTGTCACTGAACATTTTATTAAGTCAAAACAAAATTTATTTTTTGTGGCAAACCTCCTCTAATATTTGCAGAGAATGATTTTGCCATGAACAGATTTGTGAGAGTTGAGTAATGAGTGGGAATTGCTCTCTGGAAGAACAAAAGACAAAAGAAAATCTCTAGTCTGCCTCTATTCCATAAATGGGAGCCAGAGATGGGAAATGTAAGTGGGACAAAAACAGAAGATATCAATAACATTTTATTGCACAAAAATGTGATATGGGAAAATATTTCTCTCCCTTCTTGCAAAAGAAAAAAGACCAAGGATATCTTGGTTAATGTGTTGGTCAATTCTGCTCAACAATTCTCCCTTCTTTTTAATTATTGTTAAAAGAGATTATTGTTTAGGAGGATAAGTAAGGAGTCATTTATTGGCAGTAAAGAATATATAAAAGCTCTAATATTAACAACTGTTTTAAGTATCTTGAGGAAGGGGGAATCTTTTTTAGTCTGACTGCAGCACTTAGTATCTTGTACATGATAAACATTTAATACATATTTATTTAATTAAACTACATAGGGCTCATCTGTGAGTTTATCAGATGAGCCAGATATCATCAGAAATAAAGAAAATTATGCAAATTTAAACATTCTATTGTATCATGGTCTTTGTGGTCCACTCATTGCAATTCTAGAATTATTTTATGTCTTGAGGAAAAAAGAGAACTCAGTTGATTATTTCTCTATAAGCCATGGCCATACCTCTGTGATTAATAAATGCTGTAACACTTTTCTTCTTCCCAGTGAATTAAAAAAAATTTAGATGCCTTCATGGTCGATGGTACACACTACATACAGAGTTTATCAAAATAACTATTCTGGAGTCAGTCATTCAGGCAGCTGAAAGGAATAAATTTTGCATTCTGGGACCCATTCCAGTGTTTGATGCATCTACAAACTGCTATCATGGAACAGATGCACATTTTGTTTGTTGAACTGCTGCTTTTTCTGAATTAGAAATATGCAGCATAGAGTAATAGAGCGAACAATTTTGGGAATTGCTTTAGGTCATATTAGTGGAGGCTTTGTGAATCCGAATTTTGAGCTCCTTTCACTCAACCGAGTTCCTTTGATATCTTACGATAAATGTTAGTGTTCCCTACGGATTTGTCCTTTCAAAATTAAAAATGAATGTCAGTAGTGAGTAAATATATGAGAAGGCTTTGTTGATGATGTTATTAATAAATGAGGTATATAAGATATTAAATTATATTAATCTTTAATCATATAAAGTAAGACATTAAAATGGCCATTTTGCTTTAGTCTGCAATAAATCCAAGAAGTTACTGAGCATCAATATTCTGCAGAGATCATAAGACCAATTTTTATTTCTTTAATTTGACAATTAAATAAGACTTCAGAATTAATTTCAAATCTATTTTTATACAATATGTAGGAAACCAACATTAAAAAAACTTGAGTTTGGATTCATTTACTTTTTTAAGAGTAACTCTGGGAATGTTTAACTCTATGTTTAATATGATGATGTAGTTAAAAAGATTTAATTCATACTCTGATGATAAGACTTATATGAGAACTGAGTATGCCAAGTACAAAGTATATTCTAGGAAACTATCATTTTGTTCAGTACTCAAAGCTTTTCCCCAGATAGCTTTTCCTGTCATTGTCACTTGGTGGCAGTATGCAACTTAATTGATTGAAAAAAATTCAATTCCAGTAACATTCACTAAACAATTATCAGGTGCCAAATGCAGTGATTCATTTGACACCTGGAATGGAAATACCAGGCTAAGGCTTTACCAATGATTCAGAATAATATAATTATTTTTTTCAGACTTTAGAAAATTTTATCTGAAAGTGTGTCCTTGTATTAAAGAGATTAATGTAAGACACTATAGTGTTTCACTATATAATTATGGTAATAACTACTACAGAATGACTTAAAAATAAACTATGTACAATTTCATATCTTTCTCACTAATCTTAGTCAGGAATAGTTTTTTGTATCTGTTTTTACTTCTAGTGTGTTTAAAGCATTATTTTTGAAAAAAAATGTCTAGAATCAGATCTCTATGAGGTCTTCACTTTTATAAGATATAGTTTTTTTTTCTTTATTGTTATTTATTGTTAAGAAAGGGGTATGGTCTAGGAGTAATATCATTCAAGGCCAGCACAGTTAGATATAATTCTGAGTAAATTATTAAGTTAAGATTCATTAGTGATACCCTTACTAGCAACACAACCAGATCACATGACTTTCTCTACTTTTTTTGTCTATGATG
Organism: Myrmecobius fasciatus; assembly: GCA_023553655.1. Classification (NCBI taxonomy): domain Eukaryota; kingdom Metazoa; phylum Chordata; class Mammalia; order Dasyuromorphia; family Myrmecobiidae; genus Myrmecobius; species Myrmecobius fasciatus. Next base: position 13,322 of record JAJPUD010022122.1, on the reverse strand, counting down.
ACTAGAAACTGCCTAGCACCTGCCTCAAAATGTCTTCACTCTTTCTTTATGTAATAGAAACAATAAGTGAACAAATCTTTGGTTCAGAAGAAAGCAAGGAATCTCACATAAGTCAACTTTTTCCTTCAGAGATAAGTGGGTGCTCCTATGTATACCATATCTGAAATAACTGTCAGTGGTTTCCTTATCTTTTCTACAACAGTCTTTTGAGGATAACTTAGTGATAGAGATGGCTTAAGCAAAAATTAAGTAAGACTGTTCATATCCTTCCTTGTTCTTGTATTCTGGTACTCTGCTGTCAACTGCCAAGAATTTAAGCCCCTAATGCAATGGCTCTTTAGATTTCAGAATAGCATGGCATCAAAAGGCATCTGGTGTGCTTTTTTTTTCTACCCAGCTGTCAGCAGCCAAAAATCTATTACTTAAAAGCTGTCAGTACTGATTAAAGGAAAGGGCTTAGTTTGACTTTCTAGCACTCCAGATCATCTAAAAGATAACTGCTCTTTCTTCTGGCTCCTCTCTTTCTTTCCCATGTGGCAGAAGAAGAAAGAGAATGAACAATGCATGTTGTTGCATCTTTATGCTAAGAGAAAAAAATTTCCCTCAACCAGTTTCCTTTTATCAGGAGGAGGTAATTTTCCACGTTGCTCTATTAAAAAGAATATCAATATGATTGTGAAAAAAGAAATTTAGGACAGCAACTGTCAGCTCAGTCCCACCCTTCTCAATATCCTTAAGTCTTGGGGAAGATTCAGAGTACTTTGCTTATTTCCAGCTTCCTAGCTTCCACTAGGATAATGGGATTTGCTTGCCTCAACAATAACAATAATAACAAAATTCAAAATTCACATTGTGAAATCCCCACTGAACTTTTAGAAGAAAGTAATTTTAGGGTAAAAAATAGATCCAAGGGACTCTTTTATGCATTGGGCGGGTCACTGTGGGCTTAGCTAACAAAAACATAAACATGTTACCATTACCAAAAAAAAAGCTAAACCTCTTTTTAAACAAAGTTCCAACAGTCAAAGATATCTATAGCAGTAAGCTGTTAACAAGTGTTTTAGTGCTCACTATTTATCAGGCAGTATAGAAAACACTGGACACATAAAATATCAAGATGACAGTGTCCCTCCTTAAGGAATAACTAGCCATATATAAGATATAAATAAAGCATATGAAAAGTAATGTCAAAGGGAAGATAATATAGGGACAAGCTATTACAGGAGCTTCTTCATATTGTGGGAAATTGCGTGAGCCTTGAAGGAAGTCAGGGGAATGCAGATGCAGTGCACAGGAAGAAAAATATTCTAGACAAGATGGACAGATAGTGCAAAGACAGAGAGATTGGAGCTCTACTGTGTTTTGTAAGGATAGAGGTGGGGGGAGGTGTCAAGAAGGTGGAGAGGAGACACATCTCTATCTGAGCTGTTACAAGCTTCCCTCAAATCAATAGCAGGTTAAGCCTATGAACTAGTTTTGGAGTTACAAAACCAATATATATTTGGAGTACAACAAATTTCCATTAGATATTTTTGAAGAACTTCAGAAAAGTTCTGTTTCAATTGGGCAGGGAGAGAGGCTGCTGAGACCAGATGACTGTGTAGGGAATCTGGGGCAAGGAGCTGCGGTGAGGAGCCAGGGCATTGTGGGGTCCACCTTCCTGTGAATCTATTATGAGGCTGCTACTCTGTTCTTGTTACAAGACAGTAATTTAGCAGATTACCTATGAGACATCCAAAGTAAATACAAAAGGCAAATTGTGAGCCTCTGGACTCCAGAACCCTAGAAAAATAGAACCTGGCCATGACTACCCTCTAAAGAAAGTCAGTCAGCAACCCCAGCCCAAAGGCAAACTAGATTACCTGTCACCTCTTTGCCTTAGGGGCAGACCTTAACCCTTAAAAATGAGCAAAAAAGAAAAAAGAACTCTGAATATAAATAGCTTTTATAGAGAAAGAGAACAGATTTCAAACCCTGAGCATCCTAAAGGCAATTCAGCTACACATGAAGCCCCAAAGGATGATATGAGTTGGTCTCCATTTCACAGGGCTTTGTTGGAAGAATTAAAAAAAGGATCCTAAAAGAGTCAGAAGAAAAATGGGGAAAGGAAATGAAATATTTGTAAGAGGGTATGGAGAAGGAAAACCAGAAATTATCTGAAGAAAATTCCTTAAAAATAGACTTGATGAAATGGAAAAAGCATGTTACTCCTAATAAAATATATACTAAAAGGAAACCAATTCATTGAAAAATAAAAAATATGAAATGGAAAAAAAACTGCAATAAACAAAACAACTCATTCCAACAATTCAATTGACAAAATGCAAAAAGAGATAAAAAAGCTAAGTGAAGAAAATAATTCACTAAAAATTAGAACTGAATAAATGACACTTCAAGAATCAGTCAAACAATCCCCCTCCCCAAAAAATGAAAAAAAAAAAATAGAAGAAATTTGTAAAACAGCTGACCTGGAAAATAGATCTTGGAGAGACAATCTAAAAATTGTTGCACTTCCTGAAAACAATGATGAAAAAAAGTGCCTAGACATTATCTTTCAGACAATCATCAAAGAAAACTGCCCAGATCTCCTAGAACCAGAGGGTACAATAGCCATTGAAAGATTCTGCCAATCACCTCCTTAAAGAGACCACAAAAGGAAAATTCTGAGGAACATCTTTGTTAAGTTTCATAATTATCAAATCAAGGAGAAAATATTGCATGCAGCCAGAAAGAAACAATTCAAATATTGAGTAGCCACAATCAGGATTACCCAGGATTTAGCAACTTCCACTTTAAAAGATTGAAGGGCATGAAATCTGAAATGCTGAAAGTTGAAGGAAATTAGATTGCAGCCAAGAATCAACTCTCCACCAATACTGAACATCATTTTTCAGGGAAAAAGGTATATATTCAATGAAACAGGTGAACTTCATCTATTTCTGATCAAAAGCAGAATTTATTATGCTTCAAGTGAGGTAAAAAAAAAGCAGGGGTAGCAATCCAGATTTCAGATTAAGGAAAAGAACAAATAGAGCTAATTAAAAGAGATAAGGATGAAAACTACATTCTAGTTAAATGTATCATAGATAAGAAAGTAATATCAATAATAAACATATATGTACCAAGTGCTACAGCATCCAAATTCCTAGAGAAGTTAAGAAAGCTATAAGAAGAACTAGATAGCAAAACTATGCTAGTGGGGAATCTCAACCTTGCTCTCTCAGAACTATATAAATCAAACCACAAAGTAAATAATAAAGAAGTTAAGAAAAAAAAAAGAAGTTAAATAGAATCCTAGAAAAGTTAGAGGCTATAGAACTTTGGAGAAAAATTAATGGAGACAGAAAACAATTTACTTTTTTTTCTCAGCAGTACATGGAATATATACAAAAATTGACCATTTATTCGGGCATAAAAACCTTAAAATCAAATACAGAAAGGCAGAAATAATAATTTTTAGTCTAAAAAATAAAAAGAAATTCCTACCAATAAAGAGGAAATAAGAACAATAATTAGGAGTTATTTTTCCCAAACATATGACAATAAATTTGATAATCTAAGTTAAATGGCAGAATACCTACAAACATATAGATTGACATATTAACAGAAGAGAAAATAAATTACTTAAGTAATGACATTTTAGAAAAAGAAATAGAGTAAGCTAATAGTCAACTCCCTAAAAAAGCTCCAGGATCAGATGGATTTACGTGTGAATTCTACCAAACACTTAAAAAACAATTAATTCCAACATTATACAAATTATTTGAAAAAATAGGGAAAGAAGGAGTCCTACTAAATTGCTTTTATGATGTATATATGGTGTTGATACCTAAATCAGGTAGAGTAAAAACAGAAAAAGAAAATTATATACTAATATCACTAATAAATATTAATTCAATAATATTAAATAAAATATTAGCAAAAAGACTAAGTCAAATCATCCCCAGGATAGAACACCATGACCAAAAAGTATTTATACCAAAAATGCAGTGCTGGTTCAATGTCAGGAACTCTTTTAGTGTAACTGACTATGTCAATTACCAAACAAACAAAATCATATGATTATCTCAGTAGATGTAGAAAAAGTTTTATATAAAATTCAACCCCTTTTCCTTTTTAAAACACTAGAGATATAGTAATAAATGGAATTTTCCTTAAAACCATCAGTAGCATCTATTTAAAACCATTAGCAAGTGTTATATGTAATGGGGAAAAACTAGAATCACTTCCAATAAGATCATGGGTGAAGCAAGGTTTCCCATTATGACCATTACTATTCAATAGTGTATTAGAAATGCTAGTTTTCACAATAAGAGAAATTATCACTCTTTACAGATGATATGATGGTATTCTTGGAGAATTCTAGAGGATCGACTGAAAAATGACTAGTAAAAATTTACAAGTTTAGCAAAGTTGCAGAATACAAAATGAATTCTCATAAGTCATTAGCATTTTTGCATATTACCACCAAAGTCTAATAGCAAGAGTTAAAAAGAGAAATTCCATTTAAAATAACCGTCAATATTATGCAATATTTAGGAGTCTATCTGCCAAGGAAGTCACAAACTATATGAACACAATTACAACACACTTTCCACACAAATAAATTCAGATGTATTCAATTGGAAATATATGAAGTGTTCATCAGTAGGCCAAGCAAATATAATAAAAAGGACAATACTACCTAAATTAATCTACTTATTCAGTGCCATACCAAACTACCAAGAAATTATTTTACAAATCTAAAAAAATAATAACAAAATTCATCTGGAAGAACAAAAGATCAAGAATTTCAAGAGAATTTATGAAAAAATGTAAATGAATAAGGCCTTGATATTTCAGGCATAAAGCTATATTATAAAGCATCATTTATCAAAACCATTTGGTACTGGCTAAGAAATAGATTAGTCAATCTGTGAAACAGTTTAAGTTCATAGCACAAAATAGCCAATGACTATAAAAATCCAGTGTTTGACAACCCAAAGACCCCAACTTTTGGGATAAGAACTCACTATTTGACAAAAACTGCTGGGAAAATTAGAAACTAATATGGAAGAAAGTAGGCATTGACCCACACCTAACAATGTATACCAAGATAATGTAAAAATGGATTCATGCTTTTGACATAAAAATGATATTATAAGCAAATTAGAAAAACAAAGTATCATTTACCTCCCAGACCTGTGAGGAAGAAAGGAATTTGTGGCCAAAGAAGAACTGGAGGTCATTAATGAATACAAAATAGATAATTTTGAATATATTTTGTTAAGAATTTTTTGTAGAAACAAAACTAATGCAAACACGAAGGGAAGTAATAACCTGGGAAACATTTTTACATTCAATGGTTCTTATAAAGGCCTAAAATATATGGAGAATTCACTCAAATTTATAAGAATACAAGCCACTCTCCAATTGATTTATGGTCAAGAGATATGAACAAACAATTTTCAGATGAAGAAATTGAAATCATTTCCAGCCATATGAAAAAGGTGCCCTAAATCAATATTAATTAGAGATATGCAAATTAAGACAACTCTGAGACACCACTATACACCTATTAGATTGGCTAAAATGGCAGGAAAGATAATGATTAAAGTTGGTGGGGATGTTGGAAAACCGGGATACTAATTCATTGTTGGTGTAACTGTGCATGGATCCAGCCATTCTGGAGAGTAATTTGGAACTATGCTCAAAAAGTTATCAAAATGTACATACCCTCTGATCCAGCATTATTTCTATTGGGCTTGTATCTCAAAGAGATCTTAAAAGAGAGAAAGGGATCCACATGTGCAAAAATGTTTGTGGCAACCCTTTTCATAGTGGCAAGAAAATGGAACAGAGTGGATACCCATCAATTGGAGATTGGCTGAATAAGTTACGGTATATGAATGTCATGGAATATTAATGTTCTGTAAGAATTGATCAGCAGGATGATTTCAGAGAGGCCTGGAGAGATTTACATGAATTTATACTAAGTCAAATGAGCAAAACTAGGAGATCATTGTACACAGTTACAGCAAGATTATATGATGATCAATAATGATGAATATGGCTCTCTTCAACAATGAGATGATTTAGACCAGTTCGAATGATCTTGTGATGAAGAGTGCCATCTACACCCATAGACAGAATTGTGGGAACTGAGTGTGGATCACAATTTAGCATTTTCACTCTGTTATTGTTTGTATTTTCTTTTCTTTCTTTTTTTTCTTTTTTGATTTGATTTTTTTGGTGCAGCAACATAATCGTGTGAATGTAAATATATATCTCCAAATATTGGATTTAACATATATTTTACCTTGTTTGACATATATTGAATTTCTTGCTATTTGGGGAGGGGGCAGGGGAAAGAGGAGATCATAACATAAGGTTTTGCAAGGGTAAATATTGAAAAATTATCGATGCATATATTTTGAAATTAAAAACCTTTTAAGAAGAAAGAAAGAAAGAAAGAAAAGAAGAAAGAAAGGAAGAAGGAAAGAAGGAAAGAAGAAAGAAAAGAAAGAAAAAAAGAAAGAAAGCAAGAAAAGAGAGAAAGAAAGAAAAAATAAAGAAAGAAAGAATTAAACTAACTGGTGTGGGAAACAGATCTAGGAGAGAGAGTTAAAAAAATATATTGGATTATTTGCCATCTAGGGGAGGGTATGGAGGAAGGAGGGATAATTAGAACAAAAGATTTTGCAATGGTCAACTCTTGAAAAGTATCCATGCATATG
>JAJPUD010022121.1:0-21960 GCA_023553655.1 Myrmecobius fasciatus | reverse complement strand
GATTCAGTGAAATAGTAACAACTAGAAAATCTTGTTATCCAATTTTTACCAATAACAAGCTTCCTAGCACCCTTAGTACTTTACATTAACTTTTGTAGTTTATATCAACTTTTTACCTAACTTTCTGCTTTAAAAGAATAAATTGAAATCCTTGTATCTCAGATATTACTGTCAATTACTTTGTGAAGTTCAACTTAAGTAAATGACTGCCCAAAATTAAAACAAATATACTCAACAAATTGCATGTTAGAAGTATATTGAATACAAGTGGGGTTGTGGCCCCATTGACATGGGATGGGACAAGAAGTACCTAAGCCTTTTGGAAAAAGTATCATAGCATAATTAATATATACTTTCAAGTGGAAAAAAATACAATATTAACATCCATTCTTCAAAGAGACTTGTCTTTTCACATGGAAAAAAGGTATACTTAGCAGATATCATGTAGTATGTTTGTGATATATATATATTGCTTTATATCTATCTATCTATATACAACACAAATTGGAACAGTGTACATCCATGAATGCATTAGTTAAGTGACCCCTAACTAATGCATTCATGGATGTACACTGTTCCAATTTGTGTTGTTTGCATTGTACTTAACATAATGTGAAATAGCATTTTAAAATAATGGTACTTTTTGCTGCTATTATTTAAAACCATCATTTACAGGCAAAAACATTTGTGAAAAGTTCTACTGGTGGGTGACTTGAATCATGCAGGCAGTTTTTTGCTAACCATCCATTTTAAGATGCAGACAAATCTGTGAACCTATGAAGCTAAGACTACTATTTCTTTAAGTGACTCAGGAAAGGTGTTATAAGGTTAAAACTTTCAGTGAAGGTGAAAGGAGTTTGCTCATTATCTTTGGAGTTCATGTTCGCTGACCCACCTCTTACCTGTGCCTCCATAAAGTTAGCATACAAAGCAGCCACAACCCCAGTAAAACCATCTCAAAAGATGGACTAAAGCAAATCTCAAGCCCACCAATGATTTCTGTGAGGGGGGTGTCTAAACCACACATGTGAGACTTTCCCATCAGAATGGACAAATGAAAACAATTTGATGCAAAGGACAAGAAGAGAGCTGAAGCAGGTTCTTTAGGACACTTAGAGCTCAGTCAGACACCAAAGACACTATGATCATCCACTGCACTCTAGGCCATCACCAGTTGTTTTGATTTTGATCTTGCTACTGTACTTTGATGACTCTGGGAAAGAGAGCAACGTTGAAGAATTGGAGAATTGCTTAACTTTCAAGGTAAAATTAAAGTGTTTTTTTTTATTATTCTTTGACGTATCTCTGTCAATGCAATTGAAAATTTTCTGTCAATGAAAAATTATCATTTGAAACTGATGTGCTACAAAGTAGTGTAGATTCCAGCACTGTAAAAGCACATCATGAGATAATGCATTAAGAAAAGGATTAGACTTAGAAGTCACAAAGAAGTTAGTTCAAATCCTAACTCAGATACTTAACTAGTTGTGTAACCATAGGAAAAACAAATAGGAGGAGACTCAATCTCCTCCTATGTAAAATAGGTATAATGCACATTGCAGTTTATATAAGGAAAAAAGATAAAATAAGTACAGCATTTTGTAAACATTAAAGTACTATAAAAGCACAAGCTATTTTTGTTGAGAAAAATAAATTTACATTTATCTTGCTATATTATCACACAATTTCAAATAAAAAATTTTTTTGACATTCCAGAAAATATCAAGACTCTAAACAGAAATCTTTTATCAGTGAGCCATGCAGTATTACAGCAAAGGAAACCCTTTATTAAAAGAATGGTGATTGAAATTTAACTGAAACTCTTCCTTCATGCTTGGAATGACCCCATCATGGATTTCATTGTACTTTAGGACTGATGAAAAAATTCAGTGTAGACAGGAAGGACCTGGTAGGTTTTTAATAACTCTTTTATTGGGAAAAAATTACACACACACACACACACACACACACACACACACACACAAGAAAAGCTTTTAAGTTTAAATTTTAGCATTACATCCAGTACTTTTGTAAGTCTAGACAATTAGGCAGATCAAAAAGGTGGGTAGAGAAAGAAATCCAGTTAAACTCTCCCAACATTCCCCTCCAAACGACTTTAAAATAATAAATCAAATCAAATTCTAGAGTGACATAGTCAAGAAAAGGTCAGGGTTAAGACATTTTTCCAGCCCAAGCAACTTGGGAGATCAGGAAGAAAGTTCTGTGATATTGGTGGGGTTTACTAAATTACAAGCTCAGGGACAACAACATTTGCAGATTTAGAAGTCAGCACCATCAGCAGCAAGAAGCAGCAGCAACAGGTCCATGAGTTGTCAAGGCCCAGACCAGTAAGAATATTGAACAACTGCTCAGAAAGGTATTATAAGGAAATACTGTAAAAAGCACTGGGCACAAGACTAGGTGTCACTTTGCAGCTCCATGGATAAGTACCAAGTTACAGATTACAGTTTCAGGTAGAGAGAGATCAGGGGCGTACCTGGGAGCACTTCATGGGTGGAGAGAGAAACATTAGGGCTTTTGGTCCCAAAGGAATAGGAGGATCCTTCTTTAGGGATTAGGACACTGTTTTGTTTTATTTTTCAAGAAAACAGTGACCTAAAGATACCACCTTTTTTAATGCTTTGAAAACAAAACAGCCAAAAAGTCTGAAGCTTAGAATAGTGACCTTATCTCCCTACTCATTCACAGGTGAGTAGAAATCAATTCTACTATAAAGTTCAAAGTGAAAGAATGAGCAAACAACAAAAAAGGACATGATCATTAAAAAATTACTATGGTAACAGAAACTCAAGAAATAAAATTCACAACAAAAACCCTAACATTATAAAATGTATAAGCAAAATCTCAAAGAAAAATGAATATTAGACACAAGCCCAACACCTGGAAGAGGTAAAAGATAAAAAATAAAAGAATTTTGAAAATCAGGTGTGAATAACAAAAACTAAATAGGAGCAATAAAAATGAAAGCAATGCCAGAAAATTACCTCATAATTTCTCCTTTAATGACACTTTCTCTGATTCATGCATCAAGTTTAATCCTAGGCTTTCTTACTTCCAACTTGGACTTCAAGTTAAGCAGACCAAGTATTAAATTTTGCCTTTTACACTACATAATTGTGTGATCATGAGCACATAAACCACTTTCTCTGATCCTCAATTTCCTCAACCATAAGAAACATATTGAACTAAATGATCTACACAATCTCTTCTACTTCTAAATCTATCAAGATATTATTATTTCTATCTAAAACTCATCTCTTATTTCTGGAATTTTCTTAGAAAAATTTGTCTAAAATAAACCTTTAACTCTTTAGTCTGTTTGTAGTATACTTAAATTTACATAAAGCATATCCTGTTATTTGTTTCTCAGTTCCTTGAAGATAGGGACTGTGTCATCATTGTTTCAAACACAACTCCTAGTCAGGGCATTACATATCAGAAGCATTTAATAGATGTTTGTTGAATTGTTTCTGAGGTTTGAATCTATAGAATATTTCACAGCAATTATTGCTTTGAAACATGTTTGTAAAAAAAAATCAAATTATTCTCCCCAATGGTAAAGAATCTCCTCCTAAGGTCCATTAAAAGACCTTAAAGTCTTTCAAATGGAGGGGCAGCTAGGTGGAGCAGTGGTTAGAGCACCAGCCCTTATGTCAGGAGGACCTGAGTTCAAATCTGGTCTCAGACACTTCCTAGCTGTGTGACCCTGGGCAAGTCACTTAACCCCAACTGCCTCAGCAAAAAAGCAAAAAAAAAATCTTTCAAATGGGCTATAGTTAGAGACACAGGGTCAGAGAGATAGAGACAGAGAGAGGCAAACATAGTCTTGATATACAAAGACACAGAAACCAAAACAGAAAGATAGAGAGTGAGAAAACTATTTGCCAATCTCACAGAAGGAATTTTTTTTAATTATAGTATGTGAGCTGATTAAAACTGGGATGAAAGTACAAGGAGATATATTGCATATAACTATTATTCTCTTGGCAGGGAGAACTAATAGATCTTTTCTTTCAATTTAATATCAGGATGGCAGTGAGTCCCTGTCCATTTGGAAAGAAGCCTCTTTTGTTTCACTGGCCATGATCCTTCCAATTCCATAGTGCCAGATGAAATGGATGATTTGTATTTTGGGGAAGAAATAGTTAGACATTTTCTCAATTCTGTCATAATTCAATTTTCCATGTTGGCTGCTACAGTTGACTTCAGATTCATGGTGCACTGCAACATATGGCAGCATGATGGGAATGAATAAAGGTAGTCCTCTAATGGTAAACAAACAAAGAAACAAAAACACCCAACCAACAGTCAGGAAAAAATAATAAATGCTGTTAAATGCTTGGGTAGTCGAGCTTCTCAGAATGTCTGAAGAAATCCTAGTCATGCTTCTTACATCAGACTGAGCATATTAATTTACACTGTTATGTTGAATTAAATTTAATTGCAAATAAAAATTCTTATAAATAATCTCCAATTTTCCTGTGGTCTGTTAATTTCCTCATTGTGCACCTCCCAAATAAAACAAATAAAATGTGATAATCCCAACAGAATGCAAAACCTAGTTATTTCTGTAAAGAAATTCCAAAATAAAACAAGAGAAGAAAGTGTCATCAATGTGGAGGAAGCAAAAATTCACTTTCTCCTGTTCTTTACCCAAATAAGCATTCAAGTTTATTGAGATAGACAATTAACTGGAAACCAAATACTCTTCCATGCTTATCAAATTAATTTACTCAGACTAGGAAAGCTGCTAACCTCTTCTCTCTTTCCAGTGCCAACCACTTCATTAAGGTTTCTTTCATTTTTGTTTTTATGATGCTCAATAAGAAAATAACAATTTTTCTTTTAACTGAATTCAAGGTAAACAAAACAAATTGGACATTTGAGAAGAAGGGTATTTAAAAAGAATCCTTTATGCTTTGTCTTTAATTTCTTTTGTACTTTGAGAATTAGGAAGTATCTGCCTGGCTCTGTGAAATTATCCCATGTTTCTCAAGGTCATAAGTTCAGTGTCATCTCCCTAATTTATCTAAGAATTGTATTTAATTTAGTGGCTAGGGACAAAAGTATAAATGGACTCTTACATGGAGGTAAACTCATTATTATCCAAAGCTCTTCATATATAATTAGGATTTTTCAAGATTTTCTCCCTTTCTAAAGTGGGAGATAGTTATTTTGTATTCAAGGATATATGTGTGTCATATGTGTTGTATTGTGAATGTGTGTATTGTGTGCATGGCTTTGGGTGTATACATACATATTCTGTTCTTTGAGTCCTCTCTCTCTCTACACACACACACACACACACACACACACACACACACACATATATGTGTATAAATAGATGTGTGCATGTTATTAAATATATGTATAAATTATATCATTAATTACATATCATATAAATTATAAAAATAAAATTATATGTCATATATTAATATATTTAAGTATTATTTATAAATATTTATAATAATATATTTATGTTATTACATACATTTTCAATCAATCAATAAGAATTCTCCTTTCACCTCCCTATCTACTTCATATTGCCAAAGGAAAAAGATGATAATAAATTGTATAGTGATTACTATCTGCTAGCACTTTGTAAATATTGTTGTATTGCCATATTTTGCCCTAACAATAATCCTGGAACTTAGATATTATTACTACGTCCATTTTGCTTATTGTCACATAGCTGGTGAATATGTGAGATTGAATTTGAATTCAGAATTTCCTAATTTCAGGCTCAGGCTCTACCCACCATGCAATGGAGCTGCCTCTGCTTCTATTTCTTTTTTGAGAATGAAAGAAAAACAAAACTGTTGTTAAACATAACCGAAGAGAGCAAATTTCATCATTTTTTCATTTCATCATTTTTCAGTTATATCTGACTTTTCATAAACCCATTTGGGTTTATGAAGATACTATAGTAGTGGTTTATCATTTTCTTCTCCAGCTCATTTTTACTGATGAGGCAACTTAGGCAAATAGGGTTTGGTGACTTGCCTAGGGTCACACAGGTAGTAAGTCTCCAAAATCTGATTTTGAACACCTGTCTTCCTAAATCTAAACCCAATATTCTATGCAGTACCACCTTGTTGCTCTAAATTTTAACATTGGGTATGGTCAAAAGTATATAGAACTTATTTTGTGATTTCTTTCAAGAGTGAGTAGTATATTTCATCATCAGTACTCAGGAATTCTGGTTGGTCATTATGTTGATCAAAGTTCCTAATTCTTTCAGAGTTCTTTGTCTTTATTGTGTGGCTGTCTTTATATAATTTTTTTTCCAGATTCTGTTTACTTCACTGTACATCAGCTCATATAAGTCTTCTCAGTTTTCTGTGAAAATATCCCTTTCATTATTTCTTTTAACACAATATTATTCAGTCATATTTATGTCATAATTTGTTCATCTATCCCCCAATTTTGGACACTCTCAAATTTCTTATTGTGTTACTTAAGAAGAGCATTTCTGTATATCTTTAGATTTTATTTTGCTTAGAATAATCATTTGATAAATCTAGTTTTTATCTAATTGTCTTTCTACCCTTTGTTTCTGGGAAGTGACATATAGTTTTATAATAAACTGTGTGCATGATTCCTTCTCCATTTTAACCAATTCAGATTAGGGTGAGGTTCAAGTGTCACTCTCCATCCCCTAAACTTCCTCCTTTTTTGTCAGTATACATGTCTACTTGGGGTACCTGATTATGGGAGATAATTTTCTCCAACCATCTTTTCCTGTCACTCAGAGTATGTTTTTCTTCCCTCTTTTTTCATTCTGCATTAAAAAAAATCATTAAGAAAATAATAACACACACCCAAGCTTTCTTTTTAACTGGATTCCTTCTCTGGCTCCTGATGAAGATATTGTTTAGAAGGTATCCAGACATCATCTCCCTCTTTTAGAATGTAAGCAGTGTATCCTTGCTTAAATCTCTGTTCAAGCTTATCTTTTAAAAAAAAAGTTTCTCTTAACTTCTATTTTTTATAATACAAAGATTCTAGCTATCTCTAATCTTTTCATCATGAATGTTTGTGAATCCTTTTTGTTATTACAAGTCCATTGTACCCCCTGTAGGATTAAACTTGTTTTTGGGAGTTAAGCAATTTTTTTGTCTAAACTTATATTTTTCCCTTTAGAATATAATATTCTAAATTCATCCTTCCTTCATTGTAATATTAAGTCATTTACAAAGACTTTTTTGATGGGGACAAGGAGAAGAGGCTCATTCAAGATAAAAGAAAATATTTGGTGTTAAGCATTTCTAGAAAATTGACACAAAAAAAGAACAAACTAACAAACTTTATTTTTTAATCAGTACAGCAAGCAAACAAAGCACACACATACACACGTGACCTGCACACAATATAAAGAACAGAAGTTGTTTTTTCATGGAAGAAAATCATTACAGTCTGAAAGAGAAAAAAATATGTTGGCGAAGAAACACAGACTTCTTGAGTAATTCTGTGAAATGGACACAACTTTTATTTAGGAATGTTAATGTGACATCTGATTGGAGGATGGATTAATGTGGAGAGAGGCTGGAGGAAGGGAAGCTCATTAGAACATATTCAATAACACATGCAAATGCAACAAATGAGTTTTGGACTAGAATGGTTGTTCTGTGAAGGGATAAGATGAAAGAGATTTCAAGGAAGTACAAGTGACAAGACAAAAAGTAATTTGATATATACTGTGAGAGTGAAAAGTTAAAGATCATTTCTGGAATATAAAACAATAAAGATTAGATAGATAGATAGATAGATAGATAGATAGATAGACAGAGATAGTTACATCTACAGATACACATATAGATAGATACAGCTTGAGATTTCTTTTGTGTTCGATATAAGCATAAAATGCTTATGTGATAGAAATTTGAGATTCTTCAAAAAACTGTTTTTGGTAGTTCTTATCTGTGCCGAAAGACAAGTCACTTAATTACTCTTGTCACATCATTATCATCTATAAAATCTGTGCAAAAATACATTAATCAATCAACAAATATCAGCCCAAACAATGAATTGGCTAGCAGGAAATTGTTCATGAGACATAATTAACAATATTCAAGAGAATGTTATCTAATTGAAGGAGATAAAACTAAAATTCATGAGACAATAAAGTAGTACATAAATAGTGTTATTTCTTTATAATGCAACAATATTGCATCATGTGAAACTAATATGAGAATTTCAGAGAAATTCAGAAGTTTTTCATGAAATAAAACAAAACAAAATATCCAAATCAAGAGAAGACATACATAGTGATTAAGGAAAATAATGACAAAAGAAATTAAAATGCAGCTTGACAAGATATTTAATGACTATTATTTGTTCCATAGGCTAGATGATGACACACACTTTTCAGAGATTGTGGATGGGGGCTTATAGTTACCGAATGTGGCATATACTGACAAATACTGTCCCAGATCAACTGGTTTTGACTTTCATTTTGTGACAAGGAAGGAGTCTATACTGGAAGATGGTAGATATGGCAATACCTGATATAAAAGACAAAGATAATTTTTTTGAAAGAGCAAATATTTTGGGGTAATATTATTACTAGTAATTTATAAAAATAGAGAGAAGGTCCTGTATAAAAGGGGAATGTTGGGGGAATATACATTTACTATTGTTAAATCATTTTTTTGAAAAGCAAATATAATTATATTGGGAATGGTGGATAATCAACCAACCTTTGATTCAGAAAGGCCTGTGTTCAAACCCAGACTCTAATACACATTATCTGAGTGACAATGCACAAATTTCCTAATATCTCAGTATCATATATTTCTAAAACTCTTAAGTTTCAGATCCTGATCTATATTACTGGGAGATCTTCCAAACTGGCAGTACCCCAGATTGGAGAAAAATCAGGCATGTTTCAATGCCAAGGGAAAAAGGAAGGAAGGAGGGAGGAAAGGACAGAAGGCAAACAGGAAAAAAGAAAGGAAGAAAAGAAAGAAGGCAAGACAGAAGAAAGGAAGGAAGGAAGGAAGAAAGGAAGGAAGGAAGGAAGGAAGGAAGGAGGAAAGGAAGGAAGGAAGGAGAAAAGGAAGGAAGGAAGAAAGGAAGGATGGAGAAAAGGAAGATAGGAAGGAAGAAAGGAAGGAAGGGAGGAAGGAAGAAAGGGGGGAGGAAGGGGGGATACAGGGAAGAAAGGAGGAAGATGGTCTTTGAAAATTTGGAATGTCTAGACAGATTACATTTTTTCTCTTCCTCTCTTCCATTTCCCTCTCATCATTTTCATTCTGCTTTTCCCTCTCTTTCTCCCTTCTCCCTCTTTCTGTTGTCTTTCCCTCTCCTTATTTCCCTTTCCCTCTCCTCCCTCTCTCTCTCTCCCTCTTTGCTCTTTTCTATAACACTTTCTGTTCACATTGTGTGGCATTATTCTATATTACTGCATTTTATATTACTATATTTATTATACCATAGTCTAAGATTATCTGTATCTACTGAGGTTATGCCTGCCATGCATAATCTCTGGGCAGGTCCTACTGAGTTCTGAAGGTTTATGTGAAGTTCCAGTAACAAATTTTTTTCTTTATTGCTTAAGAATCAGACTCTTTGTTTCTCACATGTCTGTCACTACCATGGTGACCAGTAGGGGATAATAATGATGATCATGATCAAGACATGGTAGTAGCAACTCAATGAGTTTTGTTTGTTTGTTTTTGTTTCGTTTTAACTAACTATGGAGAATGTCAATGGAGAAAGTAACTACAGTGATTAAAGTATCAAAGTACTAAATTTGAGACTACCAAAATTGAAAATGAGGGAAGATTATGTATTCTTCTATGTCTTGTTAGCCATCACAATCAAGCTTTCTTTCATGTGAACATTTGTTCTCTTTAGAGATGTTTTATATTTTTATTTAGAAGCATACTAACTTCATTTCAACAAAGATCAGAAATTGGCTGTTGATAAAGAGTGTAATCAACCCAAGAAAACAGGTGGTGTTAATGGTGCTTTCAGCCATTTCCAGAATTATATGATGTCCTGTTATCATTCACTTCCTCTTTCCAGCCTCACTATCCAGATTCTATTTCCTTAGTGTACCTTTTGTATCAATTCCATTAAATAGAAAAGGTTGCCTAACAACAAATTCCTAGGGCAATATCCAAATACCATTTAAGTCAATTTTGGAAAGTTCATAGGGGAGGTGACAAGTGGTTGTGGGTCCTTCGTAAATGGCATAATGTCAGACCAGTGATGATTATAACTATGATTTGCATTTATATGAGGTCTTTCATTCTGACAAGCTACAGACATTGAAAACGTCACCTGTCACTAAGGTGAGGCACAAAACAGAAAAGAGCAAGATTGTGCTAGAGCTTAGGGAACTGATGTTTTTTTTTTTAAATGAACAATGTTACATTTAATTGTAAATAAGAAGAAATGTGAAGTTGGCAGAATGTAATTATTTGGACTGAAAACCTGCCAGATCTCTTATCATGATTGGAGAACAAAGTAAATTCGAAGACTGGCTATCTCCTCTGAGAAGGATAAAATCCAATCATTGGGGAGGCTCCTAAATAGACTATGTAGTAGTTTTCTTGTTATTTTCAAATAACAAAGAGCAATATGACAAAACAATCCTGAAATAATAAACTGATTGCAGATAGACACTACCTTTAAAATAATGTATAGCCCATAATATGTTTGATTATCCCTGAGAATTGAATGACAAAAGTAATTAAAAAGGTAGTAAGTATATAATTAAGCAAAGTCAATAAAAAATTCATGGGATTGTCAACACAGAACAGAAAGTGGTCTTAGAGTCATCCATCCTTTTCATTTTAGAAATGAAGAAACAATCATCCTAGGCATATTAATCAACTTATCTAAGGACATATATATATATATATATATCCTTTTCTATCTATTTATAGATATACAGATATATAGGTATAGATATCAATAGATAGATATAGATATATATATAGATACATACACACTCATATATAGTATTCTATTGCTATGATTCCAAAATAATCACATTATGAAGAATTAAGAACATGTCCACATATTTCTGAGGCACTAAACATTTAGACTAGTTTAAATTTTCAGGCATTCAGATTGTGAATACCATTAGGTATTTGAGTAAAGAAAGAGAAAAGAAATATACAAGCAGTTATATACATGAAAGTAACCTTTTAAACTGGACCCTAAATCTCAGGTTATGTTGCCATACAGGGGACCCTGACCCAGGATGATTCTAAATGGCAGCAATTAAGACAACATTTTGGCCATCTGTGATACCAGTATTTATTTTGGGGCCCTCCTCTCCTCCCCACAACTTTGTGGAATTTATCAAAATCATCAGAAAAGTTTTTTCCAGAGTGACCCCATATTTCTTTCTCTCTTCCCAAAAGATAAGGTGGAAAAAATGAAGGAGAATGAAACCTAAAGACAAAAGTTTGAATTCTGTGTAATGGAGTATCATTGGCTATAAGAAACAATCAGCAGGTTGATTTCAGAAAACCCTGGAGAGACTTACATGAACTGATGCTAAGTGAAGTAAGTAGAACGAAGAGAACATTGTACACAGCTACAAAATTATGATAACCAATTCCAGTAGATATAATTCTTTTCAACATTGATTCAGGCCATTTTCAATGGTCTTGTGATGAAGAGAGCCATCTAAACCCAGTCAGAGGACTATGGAAACTGAGTGTGATTCAATATATAGCATTTTCACTTTTTATTGTTGTTTGCTTGCTTTTTTTTTCTTTCTCATTTCCCTTTTGAACTGACTTTTTCTTATATAGCACAATAAATGTAGAAATATGGTTAAAAGAATCGCGTATGTTTAACCTATATTGGATACTTGCTGTCTAAGAGAGGGAGAAAAATTTGGAACACAAAGTTTTGCAAGTGAAAGTTGAAAACTATCTATGTATTTTGAAAATAAAAAAAGCTATTACTAAATTTTTTAAAAGTGTGAATTCTAGGTCTAACAGTTATTCCCTGAGAGAATACTGGGAAGCTACTTCATTCTAAACAGATTTTGCTTAGTAAAAAATGCCTTGGAAAGCAAATGCAAAATATCCCTACTTCTGACCATTTGTCAATTTCTTAGCTCTCCAATGTAGTGTGACATTCCCAATTCAGCTCCCTAGGGACTTAAAATTGACACAAATGTTGCATTTGTAAAAGAGATAACATACTTAAACTTCTAATTTTACAGGATTAGGATGAAGGTAGGAAGGAAATAATCATTTATTAGTGCCTACCATGTCAAGTTCTTTAAAAATAGTTTATTTGATCATCACAACGACTTGGAGAGGTATTATTCCTGTTTTACAATTGAAGAAATGGAAACAAATAAAAGTTAAATGACTTGTTCAATATCATATAGCAAGTAAGGATCTAAGCCCAGATCTGTCTTGGCTCCAGGCCCAGAACTATACCCACTGTAATACTTAGCTGCCACTGAAGAGGACAGAATTCTGTAAACCTTTAAGCCCTGAATAAGAGCATGCATCATGGGTAGAGCATTAGATCTCAATTCACCACATCTAACTTTCATATTTATCCTTCTACTTGATATTAAACACTAGCCAAATCACATCATCTTTTGGAGCATAGTTTTCTCACAAAGATGATCTCTATGGCCCCTTTCCACTAGAGATCATATATTTTCTATGTTCTATTGCTTCCTTCCTTCACATCATTCAATTTAACAAAAATTTACTGGGCACTTACCAATATATTTTTTTGTTATTTAATCATTTCAGTTGTCTGATTCTTCATGACCCCATTTGGAGGTTTCTTGGCAAAGGTACTGGAATGATTTGCCATTTCCTTCTTCAGCTCATTTAACAAATGATAACCTAAAACATACAGGGTTAATTGACTTGCCCAGAGTCACACAGCTAGGAAGTGTCTGAGACTGGATTTTAATTCAGGTACTTTTGACTTCAGGTTGGATGCTGTAATGTACCACCCAGATGCTCACGCACCTGCTAAGCAACAAAGAAAAATGATAAGAAAAATTGATAGGCTTGCCTTTTATTAGCTTAAACTATAATGGGCCTTCAGGAAGACTACAAAATGTATAGATATAAGGATGATGGAAGACAAAATGTGACAGGAGAAAAAGAGAGCCAGGCAAAGTACCATGAGAAATGTGAGGTATGAGAGATTGCTTTTACACACACACACACACACACACACACAATTATTGACTGAAAATTCATTTATTCTTTTATTTGTCTGCTCTGGGATTCTTTTACGTCTTAGAATAACTTTAAGACTAAATAATCTCCAGCACATGATCTCACCACCAGGGACCACCAACAGCATCAGATTAACCATACTATTCTTATTTTAAAAAAATTCACTGCACTGGAACACTCAACTTTTAACTTGAGATCTATTATTGTTTTCATCAGGGATGATGTGCCCTGCTATTACTTTTTCTCTTACCCCTCCCATATATTTTAGTTTATTTTCTGTTACATTTCAAGTTCTCCTTCCCACTTCTTCTCCCCACAGCACACCAGAAAAGGCCATGGGTTGTCCTGGCATCCTGTGGCTGAGCGGGTGGAGGAGGGTCCTTGGGGAACAGAGAGGAAGCAGAGTCAGTAATGAGCCCTAAGAAGGCTGCACAGTGCCAGAGGCTGAAGGATGATACGGTTCTTGGAGCAGACACAGAAGCTGTGGCTGCAGAAATGGCACCTGGCTATGTCAGACAAGGAAAGAAAAAAGATGGTTCCAAATTTTATGCTGGTCAGAATGCCTGAAATGTGCAACTTCCTGGAGTGGAGAGACCCTAAAGCTGTTTATAAGAGATATGGAAGCCTCTACTTCTCCCTCACCACTGAGAGCCAAGATAATAACCTCACCATACATGTGTCCAGATGTTTTGACAGTGTGTGTGAAATTAAAATCACCTTCAGTTGAAGGCCTACTTCATTACCACTTTTTTGGTGGTACTGTCCTAAGAAAAGGGAGCTGAAGGCCACAGAACAAGCAGATCTACTGCAGGAGGAAGCTGAGTCACCTCAAAGTGTCCTCCAGGAGACAGCTTCGGCAGAGCTTCCCACCCCATGGCGATCCATGGCAGTGTTGCTATGTCTTGGCAGACCTGGCTGATTGCTGCAAAATCCACACACGTTCAGATCCCTTTTTCTTTGCAGAATTATTTCCTGCTCTCTCAAATTTCTCTTGAAGATACCAGTGGGTTCAAATCCTTCAAATCCTTCTTTCTTTGATTCCCAATACTTTTCATTTCTGCACTTTTTCTAGCTTTTGTCTGAAAAATTGGATGGATAGAGAGACTATGACCAAGAAGAGAGGTATGATCCTTATCTGTCTCTTTTTCTCTCTGTCTCTATTTCTGTCCCTATGTCTTTCTATGTTTTTCTCTCTGTCTGTGTCTGTCTCTGTTTCTGTCTGCCTTTGTCTCTCTCTGTCTGTCTCTCTGTTTATCTCTGTCTCTGTCTATCTCTGTCTCTGTCACTGTCTCTTTCTCTGTCTCATCTCTGTCTCTCTGTCTCTCTGTCCATGTCTGTCTGTCTGTCTCTGTCTCTGTCTCTTTGTCTCTCTCTGTCTGTTTCTCTCTGTCTATATCTCTGTCTCTGTCTCTGTGTCTCTGTCTCTGTCTTTGTCTCTCTGTCTCTGTCTCTCTCTCTGTCTCATCTCTCTCTCTCTCTGTCTCTCTGTCTCTCTCTCTTCCCATTCTGAGAACTGATTTCTCCCAAATTTTAGCTTGTTGTCACATATACTTTAAATATATAAATATGTCAGGTTAAAAGGAAATTGTTTTCAGCCCTCCACCTTCCCAAATAAAAATAGTACACCTCCATTTCATCACCCTCACTACTACAATCAACCAGTCTTTCATCCTTTCCTGGGGAAAGGTATCACTAGTCTATTAAGGAGGGCTGTTTCTTTTCTTATATGTCTTACCCCTGTATCCATGTCAGGGTGGATTTGAACTTTAGGGAAGAAAAAAGCTAATTTTTAAAATCTTATGACTGAAAGAAGGGATACAGGAAGGCTTGAAAACTCAGTGGAACCCCAAATGCTGTGATTTAGGAGGAGGCAGGGTATTTATCTGTCTCTGTTTTTTTTTTCCTCCTGAAATAAAAAGAATATCATTTTTCAGGGAAAAAAATAAATCTATCTCTCTCTCTGTCTCTGTATCTCTGCCTGTCTGTCTGTCTGTTTGCCTGTCTCTCTCTCTCTCTCTCTCTCTCACTCACACACACATACACACACATACTTGTGTTTATTTTTGTGCAACCATTGTATGCATGCTTTTAATCATTAAATCTTTCTCTGGAGTTGAGAGGCATCTTCCTTCAAAAATCCTTTGTAGTTGATTTGAATATTTGTAATACTTTGAATGGTTTTGTCATTCACAATTATTCTTCAATAGATATTACTTTTAGCATATACAACATTATCTTGGTTTTGCTCATTTTAGTCTTCATTATTTCATGAAAGTCTTTTTATGTTTTTCAAAAGTCAAATTGCTCATTATTTTTAAAAATCACCTAAGGTTCCATCATAATTATATGTCATTTAGAATTTCCCTAATTGATGGACATCCTCTCAGTCTCTAGTCTTTGCCACCAGAGAGAGAGTTGGAATAAATATTTTAAGTGGTTTAGGTTCTTTTCCTGTTGTTCTGGTCAATTTGGAAAATAGACTTAATAGTAGTATTGCTATGTCAGAGGGTTAACTCAATTTTATAATACTTTGGCCATAATTTCAGTTTGCTCACCAAAATTTTGCATTAGCTCATGGGTCCAAAAATGTATTTGTCATCCAATTTTTTTTTCACAAATAATCCAACATTTGTTATTTTTCTCTTCAATCATTTTAGTTAACCTAGTAGATGTGAGATGATATCTCAAGGTTCTTTTAATTTTCATTTTTCTAACCAATAATGATTACAGTAGTTTATATGGCTATATACAATTTTGATTTCTTCATCTAAAAACTGCCTACTTATCTTTGACAGTTTAGCAACTAGGGAATGATATATTATATATTTGTCAAAGATTTCTGTATATTTTAGATATGAGAACTTTATCTGTGAAACTGTCCACAAAATCCTTCCCACCCCCAATTTTTTTTCCTTTCCTTCTTATCTTGATTTCACTGGTTTTATTTGTGTAAGAAAAAACAAAAAGTAAAGCAAAAAATCTTTTTTAATTTAATGTAATCAATATTACCCATTTTACATATTACGGTGCTCTTTATTTCTTTCTTATTCTTAAGTTCTTTTATCCATAAATTTGGGAGGCAATGAATCTTGTGTTCCAAGTTACTTATGATATCTCCCTTTATATATATAGGTCATATGCCTATTTTGAGTGTATCTTGGTAAATGGAGTAAAATATTGGCCTATACTTTGTTTTTCCCATAACGTTTTCCAGTTTTCCCAACAATTTTCACCATCCATTGAATTCTTATCTCAAAAGCTGAAATCTTTACATTTTTCAAAAATAAGTTTACTATAATCCTGGAATTATATTATAATCCTGCATATTATAAATGTATTCCATTGCACTAATCAACATTTCCATTTATTTATTAGTACAAGTTTTAATTATTACCACCATATATTACATTTTAGGATATGTCACTGATAAACCTCTTTATTTTCATTTTTTTCCTTTGATATTCTTGACCGTTTGCTCTCCCATATGAATTTTATTAAGTTTTTAGCTCAATAAAATCCTTTTGATAATTTTAAAATTAGCATGGCTTTGTATAAATAAATTAGGTGGACATACTTTTTTTATTATGTTGGCGCTTCTACCCACTAACAATATTTCACTATTTTAAAATTTTTTACTTAATTTTTATTTTTGTTTTATTTTTATAAAAAGTGTTTTATAATTATGTTCATAGAGTTCCTGTATATATCTTGGTAGGTATTCTCCCAGGTATGGCCTGTTTATGGTTATTTTAAATGGGGTATCTCTTACTATCTCTTCTTATAGGGTTTTGTTGGTATTTTATAGAAATGTTGGTTACATATTTGTTTGTTTTCATGTTCTGCCTTTTAACTAAAATGATTGTTTCAACTATCTTTTAATTGATTGTCTGGTATTTTTCAAGAATATCATCATATTCCTGAAAAAAGAGAGTTTAATTACTTCATTGTTCATTCTGAGTCCTTCAAAGTCTTTTTCTCCTTTTATTGCTATTGCTAGCATTTTCTTGTTTTATTCCTGATCTTAATGGAAAGGTTTCTAGATGATACCCATTACAAATATTCCTTGATGGCATTTTTAGATAGATGCTTCTTACCATTTTGAAGAAAAACACATATACATCTATACTTACAAGCATTTTTAATATAAAGGTGTTTTATATTTTTTTCAAAAATTTTTTCTGAATATTTCCATTGCTTTTTAAACTACTTGGGATCTTCTCATCTGCCTTGAACTTCTCTCTGCCAGAAACTAAATACCACCTGACCTGTTCATTAGAATGAACTAAATTATCCTTTATATAATTATCATCCAGTTAAAATGTGAACTCCTTGAGACTTGGAACAGTCAGAATGATATGCAGTTAGAAGGACAACCAATAAAATTTGTTTATCAATAGGACATGGGCATTATATGTATACATATATAATATCTTTGTCTGTATTTATATAAATTGATGGATTAACAGATTCTATGTTACACATCCCATTGTATGATATAATAAATCAATGAATCAAATATTATTACTTTCCTAATATGTATCAGAAATTTAAGTTAAAAACAATAAAGAATTAAACTATCCCAGCTCTTAAGAAGAAGCTTACAATATAAAATAAGGAAACAGACATATATATGCTGGTATATATAGTCATATACATATACACATATATGTATGTGTGTTATATAGTGTGTGTGTATATGTGTTGATAAATTTATGTATGCATACATCTATGTAAATTGTGTTACACTTGTGTTTGTATATATATATATATATATACATATGCATATGTATACACATATATCCATATATACACAAACAGGCATGCATGAATTGCATTATATATGCATATTGACACAGAAGAAAGAAAGAAATTAAGCACAAAAATAGAATCTAACTTCTCAGTAATTAGGTGGCAAAGGTAATTGAGGATTTACATAGTAATTCATGAAGAATATGATGCTTGAGTGACATATTTAAGGAAGAAAGAATTCTATAAAATGAACAAGGCATTTTGTATATCTCAATGTCTATATCTTAGATATTGAGAATGGTAAAGGTAAAGGCATATAGATAAAACTGAAATATCACATACGAATGGCAGGAAAGCCAGTCTGAGTGAATTTCAGAAGGGGGAGGGGAGGGACAGAATGATGCATAATGTAGGCAGCATGATCATTAAAGGTCAAGTATTGAAAAATGTTCTTCATCCACTTGTCTTTTCTTGTATGGATGATGAGGCCAAAACCTTTTTGGTGATTACAAATCACTTATAGGAATATTTTCATAAATGTTATTTGAATGAATGTTTATGAGTAAGAATGTGAATCTTTTTGACAAGCTAAAAAATCAATCTTACTGAGAACATTGTGCCACATCACATATAAAAAGCAGAGTTTTAAACAAAATTTTAAGAGATTTTTATGACTCCTTCTTAGCTAGGACTTATGGCAAAAACTTTTGAAATGATGTACAGTATTAAGCATATTGCATTCTGTACTTGTGAGCTTTTTATTTTTATCAAGTACTTGATTATTTTTTGGGGAAGAAACACACGCACATAAGTGTGTGCAGGTGTGCAGACATACAGGAGACTACCAATAAATTTTTTAAATAATTGAAATATCTTTCCAGTAAATTCTCTCTGCATCCAGATTACTTTTCATATCTATAATTATACACACACACACAAACATGCACACACATACACACACATATATATATATACATACAAATATAATAATATATTCGACCAGTATTTATCAATGTTATTTATATCTACATTTCTAATTCCATAATGACAGAGCATATGTATATTTACAGTATAAATAAACACTTAATTTTGCCCAGAACTGATTAGAAAAAAAGAGAGTGGTTTAAATTGCCTTTAGGAAACAGCAAAGTTTTTTTTATTAATTTGAAATTTTACAAAGTTTCTCCTTTAAAAAGCAGCACTGTGTATGTTTATATATATATATGTATATATGTATATATATACATATATATATCAGAAAGACTATGAGATGCACATGAATCATAGCCATCTTTAAAAAGTTTTAAATGAATATCGCACAAAAAAAAACAGTTATATTTTGGGTGTGAGGATGCTACAAACTACAACCAATAAGGAACTTTGAAGGTTCAAAGATGTTACTAGGAAAATGTACAGTAAGAAGAGAGTATGGGCTCATTATGTAGGAAAGTCAACAGATGCCAGGTAGATAGCTTTTTTTATTATTAAAGCTTTTTATTTGTATAACATATGTATGGGTAGTTCCCCAGCATTGATCTTTACAAAGCTTTCCATTACAAATTTTACCCCCAGTCCCCTCCCCTCCCCTAGATGGCAGGAAGTCCACTACATGATAATAATGTTGAAATACTTGACAAGTTATGCAAGAAAAATCCTATCTACAAGAAACAAAAGAAAACCAGAGAAAGGCAACACAATGCAAGCAAACCTCAATAGAGATCATGAAAATGTTACGTTGCGGTCCATATTTCATATCTCTCTCTCTGGGTGTATATGGTTTTATTCAGTGAACAATTGGAACTGGTTTGAGACATTTCTTTGTTGCAGAGAGCCATGTCCATCAGAATTGATCATCATGTAATACTGTTGTTGTGTGTATGATGATCTCCTGGTTCTCCTTGTTTCACTCAGCATCAGTTCATGCAAGTCTCTCCAGGCCTCTCTGAAATCGTCCTGCTGGTCGTTTCTTACAGAACAATAATATTCCATAACATTCATATACCATAATTTATTCAACCACTCTCCAATTGATGGGCATCCATTCAGTTTCCAGGTTCTAGCCACTACAAAAAGGGCTGCCACAAACATTCTTGCACATGTGGGTCCTTTTCCCTCCTCTAAGATCTCTTTGGGATATAGGCCCAATAGAAACACTGCTGGGTCAAAGGGTATGCACAGTTTGATAACTTTTTGAGCGTAGCTCCAAACTGCTCTCCAGAATGGTTGGATCCATTCACAGTTCCACCAACAATGAATTAGTGTCCCAGTTTTCCCACATCCCCTGTAACATTCATTGTTATCTTTTCCTGTCATTTTAGCCAATCTGAAAGGTGTGTAGTGGTACCTCAGAGTTATCCTAATGTGCATTTCTCTGATCAATAGTGATTTGGAGCAACTTTTCATATGACTAGAGATGGTTTTAATTTCATCATCTGAAAATTGTCTGTTCATATCCCTTGACCACTTATCTATTGAAGAGTGGCTTGAATTCTTATATATATGAGACAATTCTCTATATATTTTAGAAATGAGGCCTTTATCAGAACCATTAAATGTAAACATGATTTCCCAGTTCGATGCTGCCCTTCTAATCTTGTCTGCATTAGTTTTATTTGTACAGAAACTTTTTAACTTAATATAATCAAAATTATCCAACTGGTGTTCAATTAGGAGTTCCAGATCTTCTTTGGACATATATTTATTCCATCTCCACAGGTCTGAGAGGTAAACTACATTACCTTCCTCTAACTTCCTTACAAAATTACTCTTTATATCTACATCTTGAACCCATTTAAATTTTATCTTGGTATGTGGTATTAGGTATGGGTCAAGCCCTAATTTCTTCCACACTAGTTTCCAATTTTCCCAGAAGTTTTTGCCAAATAGTGAGAACTTATCCCAAAAGCTGGGGTCTTGGGGTTTATCAAACAATAAATTGTTAAGGTTATTGCCTAGATTGTCCTGATAACCTATCCTGTGCCACTGATCGACTGCTCTATTTCTTAGCCAGTACCAAATGGTTTTGATGACCGCTGCTTTATAATATAGTTTTAGATCTGGTACAGCAAGGCCACCTTCATCTGCCTTTTTATTTCATTAATCCCCTTGAAATCTTTGACCTTTTGTTCTTCCAAATGAACTTTGTTACTATTTTTTCTAGATCTGTAAAATAATTTCTTGGGAGTTTGATTGGTATGGCACTAAATAAGTAGATTAGTTTGGGTAGTATTGTCATTTTTATTATATTCACTCGGACTACCCATGAACACATAACGTTTTCCAATTGATTAGGTCTGATTTTATTTGTGTGGAAAGTGTTTTGTAGTTTAGTTCGTATAGTTCCTGACATTTCCTTGGCAGATAGATTCCCAAATATTTTATCCTATCATCTGTTATTTTGAATGGAATTTCTTTTTGTATCACTTGCTACTGAACATTGTTGGTAATATATAAAAATGCTGATGATGCATGTGGATTTATTTTGAATCCTGCAACTTTACTAAAATTGTGAATTGTTTCTAGTAGTTTCTTAGTTGAGTCTCTAGAGTTCTCTAAGTATACCATTAAGTATACCATCATGTCATCTACAAAGAGTGATAATTTGGTTTTTTCATTATCTACTCTAATTCTTTTTATCTCTTTTTCTTCTCTTATTGCCAAAGCTAAAATTCCTAATACAATATTAAATAGTAATGGTGACAGTGGGCAGCTTTGTTTCACTCTTGATCTTATAGGGAATGGTTGTAGTTTGTCTCCATTACATATGATGCTTGCTGATGGTTTTGATCATTTTAAGGAAAAGCCCATTTATTCCTATACTCTCTATTGTTTTTAATAGGAAAGGGTGTTGAATTTTATCAAATGTTTTTTCTGCATCTATTGAGACAATCATATGTTTTTGTTAGTTTGATTATTAATCTAATTAATTATGCTGATAGTTTTCCTAATATTGAACCAGACCTGCATCCCTGGTATAAATCCTACTTGGTCATAGTGTACTATCCTG
>JAJPUD010022120.1:0-21961 GCA_023553655.1 Myrmecobius fasciatus | reverse complement strand
AAAAAAAAGAAAGTTGCAGACCAATTTTTCTAATGAACATCAAGGCAAACATTTTAAATAAAATATTAGCAGAGATTTAAACAATTTATCAATATATTATGACCTGGTGGAATTTATGCCAGGAATGCAGGGCTGCTTCAATTTCAGGGAAACTATAATCATAATCAACCATATCAATTACAAAACTAACAGAAATTACATGATAATCTCAATGGATGCTGGTTTTGTTTTTAATATGGCATATTACTTTCCTGATATTGAACCTGCCCTGCATTCCTGGTATAAATCCTTCTTGGTCAAAGTGTTTAAATTGTAGAAATCACTTGACTAATATTTCATCAAATTTTTTGCATCGATATTCACCAATGCTCTTTCTCTGTTTTGACTCTTTCTGGTTTAGGTATCATTACCACATTTTTGCCATTGAAAGAATTTGACATAACTCTTCCTTTTTCCATTTTTCCAAATAGTTTGCATACTATTGGAATTAATTGTTCCCTAAATGTTTAGTAGAATTCACTTGTGAATCCATCTGGACCTGGAGCATTTTTCTTAGAAAGTTCATTAATGGCTTGTTCAATTTCTTTTTCTTAAATGGGACTATTTTACTAATTTATTTCTTCTCCTGTTAAACTGGACAATTTATATTTTTGTAAATATTCATCCATTTCAACTAGATCTTCAGATTTCATGGCATACAGTTGAGCCAAATAGCTCCTAATTATTGCTTTAATTTCTTTTTCATTGTTGGTAAGTTCACTCTTTTCCTTTTTGATGCTGGAGATTTGTTTTTCGTTTTTTTTTTTCCCTTCATTTCTTTTAATCAAATTAACCAAAATTTTATTTTGTTGTTTTTTTTTATAAAGCAAACTCTGAGTTTTATTAATTAGTTCAATAGTTTTTTTAGTTTTAATTTTATTAATCTTTCCTTTGAGTTTCAGAATTTCTTATTTGGTTTTTAATGGGGGCTTTAGTTTGTTATTTTTCTAGCTTCTGTTTAGTCACATTCCCAAGTCATTGATCTCTTCTTTCTCTATTTTATTCATGCAGCTATTTAGAGACATAAAATTTCCCCTAAAAACTGTTTTGGTTGCATCCCACAGATTTGGGTATGTTGTATCATTATTGTCATTCTCCTGAAGAAATTAGGCATTGTTTCTGTGATTTGTTGTTTGACCCACTCATTCTTTAGAAACAGATTATTTAATTTCCAATTCACTTTTACTCTATCTTTCCCTGGCCCTTTATTGAATGTAATTTTTATTGCATTGTAGTCTGAAAAATAATAATTTATGAGTTCTGCCTTTCTGAATTTCATTGTGAGGTTTTTATTCTTTAATACAAGCTCAATTTGTGTGCGTGTGTGTGGGGGGGGTACTATGTATTGTTGAAAAAAACAATATATACTTTTCTTCTCTATTTAATTTTCTCTAGAGGTTTATGATGTCTAGATTCTTTAGGATCCTATTAACCTCCCTAGTTTCTTTCTTATTTATTTTCTGGTAAGATATGTCTCATAATGAGAGGGGAAGGTGGAGGTCCCCCACTGATCAAGTCATGCAGTTTATTTCTTCCTGTAATAGGCTTAATATATTCTCTAGATATTTGTATGTTCTACTACTTGGTGTACATACATTTAATATAGTTATTATTTCATTATTTTTGTACCCTATACCAGGATGTACTTTCCTTCCTTCTCTCTTTTAATTATATCCATTTTTACTTTTGCTTTATCTGATTTCAAAATTACTATCCCTGCTTTTTTACATCAGCTGAAGCGTAATAAATTTTTCCAACATTTTCCCTTTATTCTGTATGTGTCTCTTTGTATCAAAACTGTTTCTTGTAAATAACATATTATAGGATTCTTTTTTAATCCACTCTGCTGTTCATTTTTTTGAGAGAGTTCCCTCCATTCACATTTACAGTTATGATTACTAGTTTCTGTATTTTCCCTAGATCCCATTTTCTCATATACATATATATATATGTGTATATGAGAAAATGGGATCTAGGGAAAATACAGAACTCACTACCTTGTCTCTTATCATCTCTGTCCCCTTCTGTTAGTAGTGTTTTTTCAACCCACCCCATACTTTATCTTCTATCTCCCTCCCCTTTCTCTTACCATTTTCCCTAGTGTTTCTGACCTCTGTTCTCTCCATACCTTCCTTTTCTTTCTTCGCTCTCCTCCTACTTGTTTATAGAGTTGGGAAAATTTCTATGTCCAACTGAATGGTTAAGTTAAGCTAAAACTGATGAGATAAAGCTTCAGATAAAGCTCATGCCCCTTCTTTCTTTCCCTAGATTGGAACAGGTCTTTTGTGCCTCTTCATGAGATCTAATTTTTCCTATTATATTTCCCCTTTCTTTTTCTCCCAATACAATCATTTTTTCCACTCCTTAATGTCTTTTTCTTTGATATTGTCATATCAGATTCAATTCATATTTGTACCCTCTTTCCATGTGATGCCTCCGTCTCTCTGCCCCAGTTAGAGATACAGTTCTCAAAAGTTAACAGATATCATTCTTTCCTCTAGCCATGTAAACAATTTAACCTTTAACTAATATATATTTCCCCCATTTATCTTTCTATGCTTCTCTTCAGTCATGTCTGTACATTAAATTTTGTAATTAGTTCCAATTTTTTCAATTGAAATGAAAGAAAGTCTCATTTCATTTTAGATTCATTGCCTATACTGAAAGATGATGTTCAGTATAATTGTGTATTTAATTCTTGGTTATAACCCCAGGTTCTTTGCCTTCCAAAATATGTTATTCTAGGACTTCCAATCCTTTATTGTAAAACTGACATATCCTGGGGAAAACTAATTGTTGCTCCTTGATATTAGAGTTTTTGCCTGGCAGTTCGCTATATATTGTCATTGAGATTATAGATTTGGAGTTTTGCAACAATTTTCCTTTAGGTTTTCCTTGTGGATCTCTTTCCAAAGATTATTGATGAATTCTTTCAGTGATTATTTCCCCTTCTGTTTCTAGATTATTGGGGCAATTTTCCTTGATGATATTTAGTAAAGTAATATCCAGGCTCTTCTTTTGGTCATTGCATTCAAGTAGACCAAAAATCTTTAAGTTGTCTCTTCTGGATGTATTTCCCTGTTTGGCTGTTTTTTTTTAAATAAAGTATTTTGAATTTCCTTTCATATTATGAAAAAAGTATTTGACTGATTTTTCATGTCTCTTAGAGTCATTACCTTCCATTTGTTCCATTCTATTTTTTAATGTGTGATTTTCTTCAGTTAGCTTTTTTATTTCTATTTCCAAATGGTTAATTTTACTGTTGAAGGTGTTTTTTTTCTGTTAATTTTTTTTTTAATTTGGCCAATTGTATTTTTTTAACAATTGCCTTCCTTAGGAAAGAATTTTGTTTTCTTACTCATTTACATTCTTTTTTTTTTGATTTGATTTTCTTGTGTAGCAAGAGAATTGTATAAATATGTTTATATATATTGGATTTAACATATATTTTAAAATGTTTAAAGTATATTGGATTGCTTGCCATCTAGGAAAGGGGCTAAGGAGAAAGTGGAGAAAATCTGAAACACAAGGTTATGCAAGGGTAAATGTTGTCAAATTAATTGTCCACATGTTTTGAAAATAAAAAGCTTTAAAAACTGAAAAAAAAATTGCCTTCCTTTTCCAAGCTGTTGACTCTCTTTTGCATACCTCTTATTTCTTTTCCCATTTTTCTTCTCCCTCTCTTTTTTGCCTTTTAAAAATTTTTATGAGCACTTTCAAGAACTCTGTTTGGCCTCCAGACCAATTAATATCATTCTTTGAGTTTTCCTCTTTCAACATTTTGTCCTCAACTGAACTCTGTTCCTGGGATAAATGGGGTGCTGTTCCAAGATCCTGTGTAGTTGTGAACTTTGCTTTTGATGGGTCCCTTGTGTTTTCAGGGGATAACTTTGCCTGCTTTTTTCAGGAAATATTTTGGTTTCCCAGAATTTGTCTTCTGAGCTGAGACTGGAGGGTGCCCCACTGATTTGCTCCTTTACTGAGCCAGAACCATGGGTCTCAATTGCTGATTTACTGTGCTTAAAACCCTCTCACTGGTTTTCCCAGAATCTGAGTTAAACACCCTTTTCACCTCATGAAAGTGACCTTTTTGATGTTTTTCTAATCTATCTTGAACTGGAGAGTGGGATCATTCCACCAGATTCTGTTCAGAGGCTTGGTTTGCTGTGGTTTTTGAGGGAAACTAGTAAAACTCAAAACAGTTGATTGGCTTCAGTCTGTTATTTTGGCTCCACCTAATTTAAGCATTTTAATTGATTATTAAAAATTTGAGTGGGGGCAGCTAGGTGACACAGTGGATAAAGCACCAACCATGAACTTCAAAAAGGACCTGATTTCAAATTTGTCCTCAGGCACTTAACACATCCTAGTTGTGTGACCCTGGGCAAATCACTTAACCCCAATTGCCTCAGCAAAAAAAAAAAGTATTTCTTTTTGAGAATGATTCACATACTTCAATCATTTGTCTATTATATAGAAATATGATTTTATTAGAATCCAAATGAGCTTTGTTGTCATTTAAAAAGTAATAGAATGAAAGTTAATAGAAATAAGTATAGAAAGGTTTACTCTGAAAAGCAAGTTCACAAAATGATCCATATAAGATATAAAATGACATGGATAAAAAAGAATTGGAGTAATGATAAACAACTAATAAAAAATTAAAGTTTGACTCTTTTGACTTTGTTCTATGCATGAGTTAATGATGTATACCAGGAAATATATTAATAGAAATAACAAAGCACAAAAGTCCCATTGTAGACAGCATTATCTTTTGCTTGGCAGGCAATATTAATTCTTAGATTACCACTTAAATATAGAATTTTTTTTTTAAATCAAACAGTTGATTAAACATATACGATCTGCCAAGAACTATACTAGCAGTAGGTGATATCAAGATATAGATTTCTGACCTTAAGGATCCTATATTCATTAGAGGTAGATAATATGTACACATAAGAGGAAATAAAAATATATATGAAAAATATTTAAAATAAAATTAGGGGAAGAAAATTACCATGTATAATGATGAAAAAGACTTTATAATGTAGGTGCTGTTTGAAATATTTGAAGAAAACTAGGTATTTAAAAATAGGGGAGGAGTAGATATAATCAATATGTGAGGATCAGCCTGATCAAAGGCATGGAGAGAAGCTACATATTAGGAAAAGAAAAAAAAAAGGCTTTTTTGGCTACTCTGCACAGATACTGATAGATGGTATTGTTTAATAACCTTGGAAACATAGTTTGGAAGCAGATTGTGAAGAAATTTAGATGCTAAATTGAGGAATTAGTATTTGATCTTAGTGGTAATAAGGAACTCAAGTCAATTGCATAAGGAATTGACATAGTTAGACCTGTTTTAGGGGAAACCCAAAAGATTATTAAAAATTTGCAAGCAGGGGCTTCAATGTCCTTATATTTTTTTCAATGCATCACCTTTGATTTATTTTAATATGGATTTATAATTAGGGATTATATTAAAGAAAATACATTGTTATCTTTTGTACTGCTCTGCCCTAGTGACTAAAATACTTTTCTATTTTACTTTCAATTCATATCAATAAACATTTTTCAAGAGTTTACTGTGGGCCAGCCCCTATACTAAACACTAAGGATACAAAAAGAGGCACGGAATATCTCTTTTCCCAAGGAACTTGCAATCTGGAGTGGGGGAGGATGTAGAGGAGGAAGAGTGAAGTGACAACATGCAACTATAGATAGATATAGATATAGACATTTCTATATCAACACACAGACACATTCACAATAAATAGGAAAGTATCAAAAGAAACAAAACATTGGAATTAACAGGAATTAGGGA
The DNA here is from genome assembly GCA_023553655.1 of Myrmecobius fasciatus. NCBI lineage: Eukaryota > Metazoa > Chordata > Mammalia > Dasyuromorphia > Myrmecobiidae > Myrmecobius > Myrmecobius fasciatus. Next base: position 16,098 of record JAJPUD010022120.1, on the reverse strand, counting down.
AGATTTCCTTAGAAAGTGGTAGGTATTTCAGTACAGACTTAAAGGAATCTAGAGAAGCTAAGAGTTGAATCAAAAGAGGGAGAACATTCAGAAATGGAAAATGGCCAGAGAAAATGCCCTGAGCTGAAAAACTTGCAACTAAAGCTTCCTATATGTATTGTTTTCCCTATGAGAATGCAACTCTTTGTAACTTCAGAGCTTAGCACTTAATAAATCCTCTTTTATTCATTCATTCATTCATGTAGGCATGAATACATTCATACATTAATATATTAATTCATTCTTGCACAGCTTAAAATTGCATTACCTCTTATCTTTCATTTTTCATAGCATACTTATTTACTTATATGTTACTTCACATTTTAAGTTATTTTGTAAATATTCTTTAGCCTTTTGTGTGTGTGTGTGTATATATATATATATATATATATATATGATTTTTCTGCTGATATTGACAGATCTATCAGGGCATGTGCAATTTCATCTTTTGTTATTTTGGATTCCATTAGAGGGGGGCCTAGCACTAAATTATTCATATAGGAATATTATTAATAGATTAATGATCTAGTTGGGGATGCTAAATGCATTGACATCATTAAGTTAGGAAAAGACAAATTTGAGGAAAGTCAGTGAATTATTGGTCCTCAAGTATCTGGAAACTGAGAACACTCACTGTGGTAAATAGTTATTCTATAATTATATTTTCTTGAGAATAGATAATATGATATGTTTAAATATGAAAATAGTGATTTAGGCAGAGTTATGCATAAAGTACAAAGGGTCAGTCAGATGGTTCAGTGGATACAGCTCTGGGTTTGAGTCAAGAAGACTTGAATTCAAATCCAGCCTCCCATACTAGTTGTGTGATTGTGTAAGTTACTTAACCTCTGTTTACCTAAAAATAGGTTGCTACATGGTTAGAGCACTAGGACTGAAGCCAGAAAGACTTGAATTCAAATCCTGCCTCATGCACTAACTGTGCCACCTAAGCCAATCTCTGTTTCCCCTAATTCATTGGAGAAGGAAATGATAGAACATTTCAATAACTTTATCAAAAAAAAAACTCATGGATAACATAGTTTATGGAATTACAAAGATTCAGAAATAACTGATTGAACAAAAGAATAACAGCAATGTGTGGAACACAATGAAGCAGGTAATTGTCCCTTTTACCAAGACTAGCCAGTTGATTGCCATAATAAATAACCTAGCAAAGCAATAGCTACAAACCAGGAGTCAAATAAATAACAATAATAATAATAAAAACATTTCCATTGCTAACATGGATCATAAGTGCTTCTTCAAGTACTGTCAACACTTACTTTCCCAGATATAGGCAACATTGTCTTCAGTACATCCATTATAATGTATAAAGGATTGGTGTAGGCTCTATAATTATAACCTATCCTTTCCTTTTGTTATATGTAGGCTTCCTTTCTTTAGCGATATCTCCTTCCCTTTACTTTCTTAGCTCCTATTATTTCTAAAAGGTACGCTTTTTATACTTTTGATAAAGATTTTTTAGTCTCATTTGATTACTTTTCACCTGAACAGACATTTTATGCAATAGAGAAGAGAAAAGAAGTCACAGTGAGGTGAATCTTAGATATCATGGAGCAGACTTGGATTTAGGATTGTGCAATGTCTTTGACTGTAAAAAATGTTGAACATTCAAATGAGTATGTGCTGAGTATTATTATTCAAAAAGAAAGAGATTAGTTTTCTTGTCTATTCCTTAAATAAAGAATCAATGCTCATTTAGGAAGCCTTGAATGTATAATCTTGGATACAGAGGAATGGCCTGAATGACTACTTGCATCCTGTTTTCATGAGGGCAACTAAGTGGTACAGTGGATAGAGTGCCTACCCTAGAGTCAAATCTGACATCAAGCATTTACACACTGAGTGACCCTATTTGACTACTTGCCTCATCCTGAAAAGAAATTGGAAAGGACATGACAAACATTCCAATATCTTTACCAAAAAACCCAGAGAGGGATCATTGGGAATCTGGAATGACTGAAACATCTTACTACCAACATGATTCTATGAAAAAGTATAAGAAAATTTTCATCTGTCTGTTATACTTTAATTCTGCTACTAAAAAGTTCATTTCAGAGATGTTCTATTAGTGTATACTTTTTTTTTCTAATTTTCTGCACATAATTCTACCTCAAATGGACATACAAGTTCTATTTCAAGGTACTTTTAGAAATACCCATTTTTGTCAGTATGTTAACATGAAAATATTGTCCATATAGGTTAATGGCATTGAGTGCTGTGTTACAGTTGCACATTTGCTAAGCAAATTAGTTATGATTCATGCTACAAGAAATAAGTTCACCTACATACTAACAATATTATTCAGGTGGAAGGGAGGATCTGAAATAAGAAAAATGATCTTAAACCCAAAGTAAATAGTTTTAGTGCAAACAGAAGAGATAGTCACAAAGTAAACAAAAAATAATACGTATTGATATGCAAATGAATGCTGAATTCAGTTGTATGATAGGAAAAACAGAAAGTTAAGTAAGACAAGCAAAGTTGCTTAACTTGAACCAAAGCTTATTCTAATTCTAAATAAAAAAGTCCAGCTATCTCCATATTAATTAATTAAACTTGCAGTATTAATTAACTTCCTACTAAATATCAAGCAATGAGCTAGATTCTGAGGATACAAAGAGAGAAACTTAATAGTCCTGACCTAAATGATCTTCCTTTTTATTTTCCTGATGCTGATTCATTCAGGCTTAAAAGCCAGTGCCACCAACAGACCAATCTCAATACAGATCATCATAGAAGGTTTTACCTGTTCAATTTTTCTTATATTGGCCGAGTTACCCCTGCTTAGATAGCATAGTATCCCTCTAATCTGAGTTTACCATATTGTTGCAGAGTTTAAGGTAGATTTCTAATTGCCTTTTTCACTTCTTAAGCTCAGAACTCCTGATTCAAATAACTCACCAGCTTTAGCTTCCCAAGCCTTAGTGACTATAGTTATGCCTCATTAATCTTAGTAATGAACTCACCATATACAAAGAGATACAACATTTACATATATAGATAAATACAGAGCATACAAAGGACATACAAGATAACCTTGGGTGGAAGTTACAAAAAACTAAGGCTACCCAGAAAATCCTAATTCAGAGGGTAGCACTTGAACTGAGTCTGTAAAGAATATGGAAGATTAAGAAGAAAGAACCTTATAAGTATGGGGGATAGCTGTGTAAGACATGGAGACGGGAGATCATGTATAACAGTAGATAGTAATAAATGAATGTACAAATATTAATTGAATATCTTTTAGGTGTCTAGCAGTCTAAAATATTGTAAGACATAGTACCTTCCCACAAGCAATGTACCACTCAATCAGGAAACAACAACAAAGAAGATAATTAAGAAAAGTTATGTTGTACAATGAAACACTTTATATTCAAAAATTTTTATTTATTCAGTACGTTCTACTTTGAAATCATGTAAAAGTGGACAACAGTCCCCTGCTTGCTTCAATACTTTGACTTTGAGCATAGCTAAGAGAGAAAAATTCTCATTAGTCCACATCAAAATGGTGATGATTTTTTTTTTCAAACTTAGCTAGTTGTTAGAAAACAAACACAGTCTGTTAAGTCTTCATATTTTTTTTCCAAGTTAGTAACATCAACATGGATTATGCTTCCCAAGCATGGCTTTCAAGAATAGAATTTCACTTCCATATATCTGAGGGGCAAAGAAGGAAATCTTTATTGGAGGAACATTATAGTCATATAAGATCAGTTGCAAAATTTTTAGCAACTATGCATTTGGGAAACAGGATAGTAAATTGATCATCATTTCTAGCACAATGTTAATGTTTACTTTTTCTAATCCCTTCCAAAATTACATGGACTGACTTTTTTTCTTTCATTTTCTTATTTCACAACTTCTTGGGAAACATTTATTACCTATCATTTTCATGAAAAGAATTAAAACGGGTAAGGCAACAAAACATTCCTTGAGAAATCGGCAGTATAGGAGAAAAAAGTAAGAAAGATACTCAAAAAATCACAACAGTTATCAAAATTTCAAAGCTTTTCAATGCTGTTATAATTTGAGGCCAAAGCAGACTTGATGTGTATAACACAGAAGGCTTCAGCAGGTGACATGATCAAGTCAGTTACAAAAAATGATTTTTCCATTTGTAAAATGAAATAACTCTCATTAGGCAATGGTGTTTTGATTATCTCGTTCAGGCACAGAAGGATACATATTGCCTTTCATCTTTTTTTTCAGACTTTGTTCTCATTAGACTGGAGTCTAATAAATAAAGACTGAAGTCTTTATTTAGCAATCTCAAAATTTTTCCAATATTGAATATATACTTAACATACTATTGTACTCAGAGTTACCTAGTTATCTCTAGAAGAACCTGTATCCCTAGCCACCTCTCTGAGGTCATTTGTTTCTTTCCTGGACCATGACACATTAGATCATGATGAAGAACTTGTATATGCTTCCTTCCTCTTACTACTTCTAGAGGCTCCTGTTACTCATACTTAGAAATCTGTTTCTTTGAAAATCATTCCCTCTGTTTTGATTGTCTTGATTCTTGTTTATCTGTTACATGCCATATCTTAGCCATGTCAGTATCTGAGGTCAATTAGCTTAATAAGGTTCTATTCAACAATTTTCTCTATACAACACATTACTTTCATTTATCAGGATCATAAGATGTGGATCCATTGTCCTCTTATTAGCTGAACTACATTAAGTCCTTTGCATTATATATGTATATAGTTTCTCACTAACACTGCCACTCAGTGAGGGTATTAAATTATTCAGAAATGTACCACCTCCAACATTTTGCACTTTGACATAAGTCTCTATCTATTCATCTTTCTCACTGCTCCTGAACCTTTTCTTCTTGCATAATGAATCCTCTAATACCTTCATCCACCTTTAATCTCACAGTTCATCACTTCTTTCAATTTTGCTTTCTTCTCTTCAGTCTTGATGCTACATTAAACTCTTTCCAATTCATAATGTCCTTTGCATTGCACATATTCCTTGATTATCTCCATGCTATTTGTTTCTGTCTCACTCTCTCTATTTCACTATTTTGTGATTATGTTTCTCATTCCCTCTCCTTCTGTTTTTTCTGTCATTCACATTATCTTTTAAAAATGTTATTTATTTACTTTAATGCTCTTTGCTTTATAAATTTTCAGTTAAAAATTCTCTCCTCTCCCATCCCATGTCCTGTCAATGGAGAAGGAAAGTCATATAATATTAATTACACATGTGAAATTATGCAAAACCTATTCCCATATTAGCCACATTTTCAAATAATTAAAAATAAAAAAGAATGTGAAAATTTTTAATTAAAATTGTGCTCCTGGTTCATTAATTCTCTCTCTGGAGATGAGCAGCATTTTTGTTTTCATCAAAAGTCCTTTGGAACTATCTTGAATCATTGCATTCATCATTGTAGCCAAGCATTTCAGTTGATAATCAATACAACATTGCTATTACTGTCCAAAAAGATCTCCAAGTTATTTTCAGTTCTCTTTGCATCAGTTCATATAGATCTTTCCATGTTTTTTTTTCAGAAATTATGCCCACTTGTCATTTCTCATAACACAAATGAACTCCATCATAATCAAATGCCACAACTTGTTTAGCCATTTTCCAATGACTTTCTCCCTTAATTTCCAGTTCTTTTTTACCTCAGAAAGAGCTGACATATTTTTTTGTGCATATGTTCAGATAGGCTCTTTTCCTTTTATATTGATTTCTTAGTTAAACAGATATAGTTAATGATATGCCCTTTGGGCATAGTTCCAAAGTGCTTTGCAGAATGGTTGAAGTAGTTCACTACTCCACCAAGAGTTCATTAGTGTACCTATTCTTCATAAACCCTTGTTATTTCTCATAGGTTTGAGTTGGTACCTGTAAGATTAATGTAGGTTTGGAATTTTCATTCAACAGACACAGATTAAAGGGGGTAAGTATGTGTTTATTAGTGCTCAGAACCTTGATTCAAACACCACATAAGGGAAGAAGAAACTTATAACAAACAAATAATACACAACTTAACAAGAGTTGTTATCATAGTATTATCAAAGACACATAAACAAGTAACATATAGCATCATATCCTGAGCTTTCTGACTAAGGGAGCCCCAAATCACAAAGCCAGCATAATGGAACCCTGAAGGGAGAAACAACTCCCAGATAAGGTGTCCCTTCCTGAATGAAGTTCCAAAGTATTTACCCCACATGGGCTTTATATAGGCCGAGAAAAAAGAAGACACTATGCCATGTTTTTATGTGATATATGATCTCTTGACAGAACAGCTTCTTAGATATTATAGCTTCCACCAAGGGGAATATTTCATTCATTCATTCATTCAATTCACCAGCTAATTTAACTCAGGGAACTGGCCAGGTTTTCAAAGTAAAACACAAACCAAAGCTCAAAGGAAAGTCTTTAATCAAGCACAAGGAAAAGTGGCCTGATTTTCCTATGCCTTCCACTGTCTTATCAAATAATTGCAAGCACATTCTAATGTTCTCAGTATAAGGTTATACAAAGAGACCTGGCTAACATTCATTGTGATTCTTTACAATCACAGAAGATACTCCAAAGACATAGCCAAGACTTATTAAGATTTCTTACAATATTTCAGAGATGTTTTAATTTACTTTTCTCTAATCAACAGAGATTTAGAAGAATTTTCTTATGATTAAAGATAGCTTTAATTTCTACTTTTAAGCCTGTTTACATATTTTCACAAATTATCAATTGAATAATGCTTTTATTTTGTAAATTTGTCTCAGTTCTATTTTTAATATGTATTTGAAAAATGAGGGCTTTGTCACAGAAACCTGATATACATTTTTGCTTTTATTTTATTGGTTATGGTACCTATTAGCAAAATGTACTTTCCTTGATTATCTCTTTAAATTAGTTTTTTTTGCTTTGTCTGAGATAAGAATTGCTATACTTGCTTTAAAAAAAAAAAAACAAAAAAACAAACTTCAGCTGAATCATATTCACTTCTGCTACAGCCCTTTAAGTTAACTGTTCTTTCTTTAGTTTCAGGTATGGTTCTTATAAATTACATACTATTTCCAAGGAAATTCCAACAACTTTGAATAGAAAATGCCATCTGTACCTAGAAAAATAACTATAGAGATAGAATGTAAATCAACACATGCTATATTCAATTCTTTTTTCTGTTTCTTTTCTTCCACAGTTTTTCACTTCTGATCTGATTTTTCTCTTCAAACATGTATTTGAAATTAATTAATAAATTAAAAAATAAAAGGAAAAGTGCATTATTATTTTTCTGATTTCCTTCTGGTATCTGGTGTTTGACATGAGAATCATCCCATCCACATTCACAGGTATGATAATTAACTGCTTATTTCCCTCTGTTCCATTTTCTTCTGTTTCTACATCTATCTCTATCCCTCTTCTACCCCCTCTCTTTTTATCTTTCCATTATTAAAAGCATATTTTGCTTCTAATCACTGTATCACTTATTCTGCCTTTCCTTTTATCATAAATAAACAGATCTAGGATCTTCCTTTATTTGTTGGCTACTCTCATCAGAACTTTTGAGTATATCTCTGTGAATATTAGGCAGGAGTTGCCTCCTTCTGCTTTCAGTTTTCCTTGAGTGACTATACTACTGCAAGTATACACACAAAGACTAAAAAATAGGAGCATGTATGACATTTTTATCACAACTTATAAATTAAAGTTTTAAAGCAATCAGTATAAAGGTCTCCTATAACTGCCACATTGTTTATCTAACATGACTGCCAGTTAGTGCAGTGAATAGAATCTGATCGAAAATCAAAAAGACCTTAGTTCAAATATGGCCTCAGACACTAACTAGCTGTGTGACCCTGGTCAAGGCATGTCACCATATCCTTTATTTCCTCAATTTCTTCATCTATAAAATGGGGATAAAAATAATATTGATTTACTTGCACTGTTGTAAGGATAAAATGAAAAAATCATTTTAAGCTACTTAGCATGGTTCTTGGGACATAGCAAGTACTATATAACCATTACCTATTATCATTATTGCTGTTATTATTATAATGATGGTGATGATTCTTTCTCTTGTATAAACATCAAAGAGTATGCTGCAGGAATATCCCATAAATCAACAGGCATTTATCAAACTTCTACTATATGTGAGGTATTGGGCTAAGTGCAAAAATTTCAAAGAAAGACAAAAGACATTCTAATAAAATATGAGAAATAAAAATATATAAGTAATATGTTTGTATATTTTTGTGTGTATATGCATATATATATATACAGACATATACATATATATACATATATATATATACAGACCATATGTGATTATATGCAAAATTCATTTGAGAGAATACTAGTGGAAAGGCACTAGCATTCATTTTAAAAATTCAGAGTTAAACACCATGTGCTTGAGAAATATCTGCTTTTAGGGCAGCTGCTAGGAAGCTTCCTAAGACAGTTTCAGATCCTTTTTCCTAACTCATTTGACTAAGTCACAACTTTACCAATAGCACATTTGTGTGCTTATACTCCCACAGCCCCTTGAACATTCTTTATTTTTATCTTTTGTCATGCTTGTCAGTCTGATGAGTATGAAATTAAATCTCAGTTATCTTAAGTGGAATATATCTTAATAGTAAGTGATTTAGAGCAATAATTGTTATGGCTATTGGTATCTTGAATTTCATATGTTTTGGCAATTTTTACATCAAAGAATATATTTTGTTCACAATAATAATATAAATTTCTCTGTTTCTCTGTCTCATTCTTTCTTTGTATCCCTCTCTTGATCCCTATACACACATACAGACATACACACACAGCATGCACACATATGCACATGCACATGCACATATATCAGCAGACCTTTATCAGAGAAAAATTTCTTTAAAGATTTCTTTTCCCAAATTAACTGCTTCCTTATTTCTGTTAAAGTTATTAACATCTCTACAACTACCAACCTTCAAAAGTGTTGCCTTCTATTGCCTCATCTCTCTCATTTTACATATGCAATCACTTGTCAAATACTATCATTTCTATCTCCATATTATCTTTAAAAGCCATTCTTTTTCTGTACTCCTTCAATTACCTCCATAATCCCAAGCCTTTTCACTTCTTACCTCAGCTATTTTGATGACTTCCTAGTTGGTCTTCCTACCTTCAGTTTCTCTCTATTCTATTCCCTCTTCAATTGTGTTGTTGAAATATCACACACACACACACACACACACACACACACACACACACAGAGCAATAAATTCCATTTAGCTTTCTACTACTACTACTAGTGTTAAATGTATTTTTTCTATTTTTGTCTCTTTAAGACATTATTCCTACTTTCCTTTTTTATTCTTTTAGACTATATGAAATTTTTGCTGCTCTTTAATATAAAGACTGCCTTTCTTGTTCTTCACATACTTGATATATGCCTTAGCATTCATTTGCCCCCCATGCAGAGTACACATCCTCATTTCTATTTCTTTTTTTTTCCTGAGACAATTTGTAACTTGCTCAGGGTCACACAGCCAGAGAGTATTAAGTGTATGAGGCCAGATTTGAACTCAGGTCCTCCTTTCTTCAGGTGTGGTGCTTTATCCACTATACCAACTAGTTGCCCCTCATTTTCAATTCTTTAAGCTCATGTTTCCTTTTCTAAATGAAGACTTTTAAGAGTCTCTTGGTGGATACCTCATAAAAAGTAACATTTTGTTTATTTTCTATGTTATTTATACTTACATGAACATTTTATGTACATATAAAAGCATAATTACATGTATAATGTATTTGGTATCTTCTATTCCTGATAAAATATCACCTTTTTAAAAGAATAGATTTTTAATTTTTATCTTAGTAACTCCAATGCATAGCATTCTGTTTAGCACATAGACACTCTTAATAAATGCTTATTAATAGACTGGATTAAATAAATGAAAATATTTTAACTAATTTAATGTTCACCTCTATCTCTTGTTTATTTAAGAATAATCTGTGTGACCATGGTTGCTATATAAACAGGTATTACCGCCCCTCCTCACCTATCTCTTTAGATATATATGCTTATAGTTCAATAATATTCATACAAATGGAAGAGCATACTATACACATATGTGTGTATGTGTATAATATGCTCTTCCATTTGTATGAATTTTTATGGAAGATATTACAAACTTTTCTTTTAAACTCTCTTTTCTTCCAGGTTGCTTGCCAATTTATTTTTTTCAGAAATGTGCATCCATTATTTTGTGGCCTTTGCTTTATTAAATATTGTGCTACTCTTCTTATTCACTTTGACTCCTGCTTGTCCAATCTGTTATATTTATCATATTTGCTATTTTTAATTAATATTGAATAATTTTAATGATTCCTGCTTCAGCAGTTTGATGGTACAGTAGGCAATCTGTGGAATTTGAGTTTATTCAAATATTCAAATACTAATCCTATTCCAGACACTTACTAACTATGTGAGCCCCAGCAAATCATTGTACCTTTCTTCCCTGGTCTCAACAAGAAAACTTGCATATTTCATTCATAGTTATAGTTTTTGACATATAACTCACTTAGTTATTTCTAGTTCCTTGTAAAATTATCTCTTTCATGTTAAAATTCTGGACTGTGAATTGTATTTTGTATTCATCAATGAGAAAAGCCTCTTTATTCTACCATTTTTTAAAAAATAATTCTCAGATTTTATTGCATAGTTTCCTAAAACTTGACATTCAGCTTGCATTTTCATGGAATTTCCCTAAGATGAATAACCATTATGCTTTTTCATTGAGCTCTGCCCCCTAGATGTATTACCTTCTTTTTCAAGGATCTGAAAATTATCTTTTATCTATGTAGTTCTATAATTTATTCTGCCATCTCTTCATTTTCATCTTTCATTGGAATAATTTTATAGCTTATATACTAATTTATTAAAATTTTTCATTGAAAACTTTTTAGAATCCTTTCAATTATTTTATATTCACATTTAAGGACAAAAAAAGCTGAAGGTTTTTTATTTCTATTATTGTGTTTATTAGATACTATAAAAGTTGTTGTGGAATCATTTTTACTTCTGGAAGTATTATTATTGTTGGCATGATAGTGTTTTTCCTATTTTCTGGAGTTCCCTTATGATGCTTTTAAAATCATGCTATTATGTATTCCCTGTATTCATGCAGTGTACTTTCTTCCTTACTCATTTCTTAAGGTATTCTTTTATTTTTCCAAAAGATGTTTTTCCTGTAAAGATTTATTTCTTCTATCTTCTGTCAAATCTGTTTTGTTCCTTTATTTTATTTGGCTTATTTGTTGCTCTTTTAAGGCAATGAAGGAGAACTGGACTGAGTCACGACTAATTCAGTCATCATGCTGCTTCTTAAAATAGGAAATATGACTAAAGGACTGTGGTAGGAGCAAAAAGTTGCATCTGAAGCCATGGACTGAATGATTGAGAGTGAATAGCTAGGATGATGCGAGGTAGTTTGGAATTATTTAGAAACAGTAGTCATGGTGATACATGGATGAGTCAAGTAATCCCTGAAGGTCTTTGGCTCTGTGGAACATTCCAGTATGAAAGTAGCAGAGGAATAATTTCATCCATATAGATAAATTCACACATGGACATAAATGTGATGCCATTAGTCAACATAGACAATGACCTCTTCATGCTTTAGTATGCAGTACCATGGCAGAAAAAAAAAAATAGACATGCCTGATAAATAATATGCTCCTCCAAACTTAGCTTAGCCACAATATAAAAATTATATTTATGTAACTAGGGAAGGCTATACTTAAGTATAGACAAGAATACAAATGTAATTTGTTGGTATTTCATAACAACTCAATGGAAAACAAAAATAACAGAAAATTTCCCTAAAATTCAACAGTTTGTCATCAACATTCAGATGCAAAACTGAATTATTATGGTGTAACTTGATTCTTTTGGCTATCTAAACTCTGCAATGCTTTTATTTTTTACACAGGAAAATCACTATGATTTTCATTGCATTACTTTTGAATTGTTTGAAAGCAGCACTTCTAAATGTTCCTTATATTTTCATATTTTCACCATTTCTGCAGAACATGTCTAAGAATTCCCTTAAGATTTTATAAACACACACACACACACACACACATATATGTATATATGTGTGTGTGTGTGTAATTTTTGGAGAGATTCTGAAGGCATTACTATTCTGAACTCTGGATTAGATAAATCCACTGATTAACAAGAACTACCCATAAAAGCTTCTATTTATCATGGGAGGGTAAATGATAGCAGAATTTTTTCTAGCTCTGATATTTACTTTAAACTATAAACAAATGAATGTGAGGATGAAATTTTTGTTGGTTAAATGACATGTGTGAAAAAACACTATCAAATGGTTAGCTAAAATGGAGCATTTTTTGAGACATCAGCAAAAGTACAGATGAAAAGAATACATTCCCATCTATGACAATGATAAATAATGTTTTTTATGTGGAGAAAAAGAAAACTGAAGACTAGGTAATCTCTTAATTTTCTGTAATTATATGCATTTGATTTTTTTCTTTATTCCCAAACTCTTTTAAAGTAGTTAATCTCTCTAGTCTGTTTTATCATGAGTTAAATAAAAGAGTTAGACTATCTGATCTCTAAGATCCCTTTTAGATCTAAATCCAAATCTTAAGAACTTAAAATCAGAAAAAAAAACAAAGAACATACATTGAATTATTCTGTGAAAACAATTTTCTCCTTTGAGTGATTAAAAAGATGTAGCAAATTTAATGGAAACATAAAATGGAAAATATGAGATTGAAAAGAAGTTAAATGTTCTAAAGAGAAAAGATTACAGATGATGAATCCAAATAATGATAGATTCACTCACTCACATTGCACTACAACAGTAGAGACAAGATTTAGTATCTCATTTTTGATCTTATATGAAATGAAATAAGTGGAAGATGGTGCTATTAAAATATAGCTTCATCACTAATGAAAAGGTAAATTTCAGGCTCAAAAACAGTTTAAAAAGCAGAACTCTGTCCCCAAGGATAATATCATCATTTTGCATTAATTTCCATTTTTCCTGACATGAAAGCAAAGTTTGGAACAGGTAAAATGGAAAATGGAAATAATTGAAAGATAATCAGAATCCAAAAAAATACTGAATTACCTATTCTCTGGATTTCTGGTTGAAGAAATATATGTAGGGGATGACTCAATAAACATGTTGACATCAAGAAAATATCCACAAGTAAAAATATTAATAAATTAAATAAAAATGAAAAGGTCTCTTTAACTTAACTATTTAATGTCAGTTTAGATCTGAATTCACAGGTAATGAAAGTGAGGTCCAAACCTATTGAGTGGATTACTCAAAATCATATTAGGAGTGTCAGTTGATGAGACAAACCAGGTTTTAAACTTCAAAATTCTTTCCATTACATCATACTTCATAGCAATACTGTTTGAATATTGTAATGATTTTTATAGATGCCCTTTTGATTTTTAATGACTGTTATATGTTATGATATGTTATTTTATGAGGAACTCACACGGGGCAACAAAGTGGCCAAAAGAAGCTATACAAAGACATGCTCAAAGTCTCTCAAGAATATTAGAATTGATGGCATGACATGGGAGATATTTACACAATGACACCCCCCCCCCAGCATGGTGTGCCCTTTTCAGAGAAAATGCAGTGCTCTATAAGGAAAGCAGAATTGAATTAGCTCATAAGCTCAGATGTGTACAGTTGCCTCTCCCTACAGTGTACACGGGGACTATTTGTATCTGACCTGCGGCAGAGTATTCTGAGCTGATCTTGATCTGATCAGACACATTTTAACTTATCTCAAACAGAGTGATGTCATTTTGGATGTCTTTAAGAACAAAGGACAAAAACCAACTGTTTTTTCCAGATAGGTCTATACACCCAACCAAAGTTATATCAAAATTTAACCAACCTTTGTAACAAAGGAAAAACTGTAAATGCCACAATGATCACATCCATAATGATGACCCAATTCTGGAATCATTTGTGAAGGTAAAATGCTGGAAACAAAGTGACCATGATTGAAGAAATGTTGACCATTTTAGAGGAATGTAATAAATTAATGTTTTATTGTAAAGAATGACATGAAGAATTTAAAGATAAAAAGAAGTATGGAACTTGGAGAATGAATGAAGTGAGAAAAATGAATAGCAAGTAAGATTAAAGCTCAAATGTAATCAATATGAAGAATTGTCCTTGCCAATATCAGTAATATAATGTCAGAGCTATGGTTTAAGGAGGAACACTTTACTAAGTATGTGAGAAGTGGATTGAAGGGGGAAGAGCTTTAGAACAAAGAAGCTAATTAGGAGGCAATGAAAGATTGTCCTAGTACAAGAAATGATGAGATACATGAAAAGAAGGGAATGGAGGCAGGAGACATGGTGAAGGCAGAAACAACAATATTTGTCACTTTTTGATACAGAGATAATATCGAATAATGGATAAAATGGAGAGGGAAAACCAAAGTGACTTAAATGTTGGCAGTGTCCTACAAACAGTCAAACAGTTCAGTGAAGAGCTGGAGATTAAAAGAATAGTTTTATTAAAGAATAAATACTGTAGGATAGGAATACCATGCACCACCATATGACTCAGAAGGACAGTCAGAATTTATGTGTATATTTAACATTAGGTGCTTCTTAAATATCTGCCATAAAGAGGATCATTTCTCATTCCAAAGCTGACTGAAATTTTCTAGGTTATATTTGTAGAGATGGACAATGAAGGCATCCTTGAAGTCCTAGATGATATCCTCCTCTTGCCATATAACCCAGAAAATTTCAGTCAGCTTTGGTATGAGAAATGAAGCTCCCCCACTTCACAAATCTCAGCTAGAATACAATCAGTACTATGTGCTTTTCCACACAAAAGTAAGCTAATGATTTTAAAAAGTTGTTCTAGAGTTGGAACAGTTCAAGAGCTGTTCTAGTGTCAATCCCTTCAGCTAGGGAGGGATTGACTTCAATTTGAGGTAAAAAGACAATGATTTCACCTTGATTGATAATGTTCTATAGTGTTCAGGCTATCTTTCTAATAAATTTGGCTTCAATAGCACCAACTGGTTGAAATGCACCATAGGGCTTTTAGACTTAAATAGTCTTCAAGGTATCATGAAAACTCTGGATTGTTATTATCAGCATAAAACTGGATTTCATCTTCTGTCCTCCTTAGCCAAGAATCTTGAATCTCTCCAATCTTCCCTTGTTTTTATTTTGATAGATGAAGTATTCTTAAAGTTGGATAAACTATTGATATAGAGGTTGATATGTACATTGATGGAGCTGGTTCAGTTTTTAGGAGACTCTAGAGGAAAGTGTAATGAAGAAGAGGAATTAGACTGACTACCAAGTTGAGGGTCTGTAGAGGGCTGTGCTGATCTCATTTTTGTTTGCCTATGAAACATATTCAGTGTAACAGTGCCATGGAAGGAAACTGAATCACTTCCAATTGAATTGTCTCATCAGGATTCTGCAGATCACTTGGTAGAACAAGATATCAATGAGCACCTTTCTCAAACTAACTGTTAAGCTTTAAAACTGCTTCAAAGAGCATAACTCCAATGGGCTGACTACATTGTTTAAATGTCAAACAAATATTTTTTCAAAAAGATTATTTTGTGAAGATCTCACACAAGGCAGGTGCTCAAAAAAGCAATACAATGACTCTCTGAAGATCTCTCTTAGAAATTTTAGCATTAATTTCATGACATTTGAGACATTGGCATAAAAGTGCACAGCGTGGAATGCCCTTCTCAGAGAAGCAGATGTGATTTTTGAGCAAAGCAGAATTGAAATATCTCAAAAAAATACTAGATGTGCAAATTTGGAGGATCAACCTCTAAAGTTTACATGGATTATTTGTGCTTGATCTGTGGTAGAGCATTCCAACTTTGTTATAGTCTTATGATCACTAGTCAACTACTCTATAATTTGATTGTAACATAGCAAATGTCACTTTGGTACTCTTCAAGAAAGGACAATGAAGCAATAAATCATATGTTTATGCATATGCATATATAAGTATGCATTTATATATA
>JAJPUD010022119.1:0-21961 GCA_023553655.1 Myrmecobius fasciatus | reverse complement strand
TCCCCCCACCCCACATTAGAGGTGCTTGCACTAACACTTTGCCTTTAAAAAAAAAATCATTAAAAAAGGAACCCAACCATAGAAACTAACAATGGAAATAGAGAAGACCAGGATAGATGGTGAAATAAAAAAAGCTTCTTCAACTCCTAAGCATAACATTAAATGGCTCCTTATCAAGAGGGAATTTATAGAAAAACTCAGAAGAGAATTTTTAAATCAAATGAAAGACATTGAGGAAAAACAAAATTAAAAGAAAAACCTAAAACCATCCAAAAAACCCAACAAGATTATGGAAAAAAAGTTAACCAACTAGAAAAAGAGATAAAGTCTTAATTCAATGTTTAATAAACCCAAAGATAGAAAATACTTTTAAAAAAGAATTTTGTATTTGATTAAAAAATATAGGAAAACTGGTAAAGTCCCATGGAAATTAAACTTAGATGAATAACACATCGTATTCTATAATAAATTATAAATAAATGGATGTGACCTTAATACTAAAAATCATGCCATTAAAACAATTATTTTCCAAATTATAGATAGGAAAAAATGTTCTTAATGAAATTAATGATAGAAATAATCAATAGAAATTAATGATAGAGAATGCAAAATAATTACCAAAGATAAAATGAATACCTTTGGTAATATGAATCTGAAAAGCTTCTGCAGAAATTTAATTGCTAAGGTAAGAGAAGAAGTAAAAATGGGAAATAAAATTCCTTGTTTCATATTTCTCTAACAATTTGTTATTCCAGAAAACACACACAATTTATATAGATAGATAGAAACCTATATACATATATATATATATATAATGCACACACATAACCAAAAGTTATTCCATAATGTGGTCAAAGGATGCAGAACAACAATTCTTAAAAGAATTGCAAACTGTTTAATAACCATATGAAAACAGTGCTTCAAATCAATGGTAGTAAGAGAAATACAAAAACAATCTTGAAATTTCACATAAAATATAGCAAATTAGCAAAGCTTACGAAAGATGGGATTATTTTTGGAGAGGTTGAGTACATTGTAGGTGCAGGTATGAATCAATCAAACACTTGTAAAGCAACGTGGGCTTATACAAAGTAACTAAAACGTACCCCATGTACCCATTTGGCACAAATATTCTATTACAAGGTTTACAACCAGAGATGTGCTGCAGCCAGCTTGAACTGGTTCATGAGAACTCATTGTTAAATTTTCAAGGTGAGCAATTACACTTCAAAAATTGACAAACACTAAAGCAGGACTTGAGATGTGATTTTGTTGATTGTCAAGAATTAAGAAAAATAGAGAAAATGTTAATGATGAAAACTGAACTTAAAAACATATCATGTGCTCTGAGGTACCACTACACACCTGTCAGATTGGCTAAAATGACAGGAAATGATAATGACGAATGTTGGAGGGGATGTGGGAAGGCTGGGACACTGATGCATTGTTGGTGGAGCTGTGAACAGATACAACCATTCTGGAGAGCAATTTGGAACTATGCTCAAAAAGTTATCAAACTATGCATACCCTTTAACCCAGCAGTGTTTCTATTGGGCTTATAACCCAGAGAGATCTTAGAGGAGACAAAGGGACCCACATGTGCAAAAATGTTTGTGGCAGCCCTTTTTGTAGTGGCAAGAAACTGGAAAATGAATGGATGCCCATCATAGAGAGTGGCTGAACAAATTATGGTTTATGAATGTCATGGAATATTATTGTTCTATAAGAAATGACCAGCAGGACGATTTCAGAGAGGCCTGGAGAGACTTGCATGAACTGATGCTGAGTGAAATGAACAGAACCAGGAGATCATTATACAGGGCAACAATAAGACTATATGATGATCAATTCTGATGGACATGGCTCTCTTTAACAATGAAACGTCTCAAACCAGTTCCAAATGTTCAGTGAAGAAAGCCATATATACCCAGAGAGAGGGATGTGAAATGTGGACCACAACATAGCATTTCCATGATCTCTATTGATGTTTGCTTGCATTGGGTTTCCTTTCTCAGATATTCTTTATTCACATAGATATGATTGTTCATGCACAGCAAGATAAGTATGGAAATATGTATACATATATTTGACTTGTCAAGTATTTTAATATAATTAACATGTAGTGGACTTCCTGCCATCTAGGGGAGGGAAGGGGACTGGGGGGAAAATTTGTAACGGAAAGCTTTGTAAGGATCAATGTTGAGGAACATACATATGTTATGCAAATAAAAAGCTTTAATAGTTAGGAAAAAATATCATGTATACATTTCTTCCCCAAACAATCAATTCTTAAATATTTATGTTTTAACCCAAAGGGATCATTGGTAATAAGAAAGTACTTCTATACAACAAAATATTTATAGAAGCATTTTTTGTGGTGGCAAAGAATTGGAAGAAAAATAGATGCCCACTAACTGGAGAATGTCTTAATAAATGTGGTACTTGTCTATCATGGAATGTCAATGTGCTAAAAAAAAATGATAAATATGATGAATACACAGAAGCATGGAGTTACATGCTCTGAAGCAGAGCAGAGAAAGCAGAACAAAGGAAACAACAATGAAAATGAATACATCAACAGAAGGAATAATTGGAAAATAGTCAAAAGTGAATGCTGCAAAATTACAAAGAACAAGTATGGATGCAAGAAAGAGCAATGAGAAGAAACCTCCACCCAACTGCTCTACATGGAGATCTATGGACATTAGACACTGAATATAGTTTCACTTTTTCAATATTGATCTGTTTTGCTAACTTTCTATTATTTATTTATTTTTAAACATTTGTTATATAGGATGGTGCTCTGGCAAGTGGCAGGAGGGGAGGTATTGGCAGAGATCTCAACGATATTAAAAAAAAACAAACTAAAAACAAAAGATATAAATGTAAATTTTATGTAAAAGCTAACAATTGCTAGATGATCTTTTCCAAAGTGATTTAGAAATGCCCTCATAAAGATGGGTATCATAGAGAACCACATCTTTATGCCAAGAAAGGTTAAATGATAATAAACTTTAAGTTGTAAACTTTTATTTAGATTGTGGTATCCTTAAATCCATAAATATTCCTAATTTGCAAGGTTAGTAAATCAACTATGAAGAAAACAGAGACATTCTGAAACAAATTGTATTACTGAAAATAATTTGTAATTTTTATTGTACAGTACTCATTTTTAAAAGGGCACATTAACAAAATTTATTAAAACACAATTTAATTATTCCAAATATTAATATAGTACTTTATTAAGTAATTAAAGTTTTCACTCTCTTGCTCTACTTTTTAGTACTATATTATTTTGGATTATAATATATAATTAGGAATTACCTACTTTGGTTACTGGCAACATTTCTGTATTTTGAAATCATTTGCTTTTTATTCAGATTGTAGTTTCAAGAATGGGAAGAAAAGCTTGAGTGTAAGCACTAAGGCTTATTAGAATTCTACATGCTGAGAAATGAATTTCCTGGATTTACCAATGACCATAAGTGCTGCTTCAACTTCATTCCCAAAACCTACTATTCCCATCTTCTATATATTCCAGACTGTACCAGATTGCCAAATAGTGGTTTAGCTGAATGGTACAAAATGGAGAATAAAGTGCACAATTTTAAAAAGAAACTGAAAGCTTTACTTCACTGAAATTTATCAGTCATTTACACACATGAAAAAATCTTCAAATCTGTTATTTTACAATTTGTTAAACTCAAAATCTGTTGCTAAATCAGTGGTCTGAGCCAAAATACAGTACCAAGCTTCCCTCTGATAAAAAATAAATAATTCATTCTGTTTCTGCAACTAGATAAGGACCTTGCTAAAAAAATACTGTATACTAGAAACCATAAGCTATATATACATCCAAAACGAATTATGTCCTTAAAAGGGAAAAAAAAAACATTTACATATAAATTATCCCACACAGATATCATCTATTTCTCATATAAACCAGATCCAACATCTGAGATGAATAGTCACTACTCAGTGCCTCCAAAACTTTGTCAGGTTTCCCCATTTTGTCTGGGGGAACCTGAGGAGCACAAGTTCCCTTCTTGGTCTATACTATACGTTAAGAGGTAGAAAATGGGAGAAAATCCATAGAAAATGGATATTATTTTTGGAATGTGAAAAATATTATTTCTGCTGTTCATACTTACATTGCAGAACTAATTAAACACTTTTAGAGTTTAAAAAGTTAAAAATTACATTCCTTACTTATCAACAAAACTCTTTGTGTTTAAATTTCACTTTTCTTAAAGGTTCAAATGTAATGAAGGACACAAAATCATTCTAAAGGACCTACACTGCTCTTTTCTTTTTCTAAAACATTTTTAAATTATGGGAAAAATCATTTTTGAATGTTCAAAATTTTTAAAGTATTTTATTAAAACTAATGCAAATATATTAGATAAAAATGACTTATTTGCTTTTGGGTTAAAAATTTAAACAGTATGGAAATTTGAACATTAGGAAATTTTTTAAGCACCTTGAAAAAACGTATCTGAAATTTCAAAAGTACAAGAAAGCACAATTTCTCCCATAATTTAATTCATCTTTGGCATTTTTCTATTAGTTCTTTAAAGCAAAACATATCAATAAGTATTATATAACATTTTGATTTTTGAAGGTCAATTTTACATCAATTTAACAAGAATATAAGGTAATGGTGAGCATTGTAGATGCTGTCTGTATTAATACTGCTAAGCTTTATTTTCTATTCCCTGTAAATACCTGGGGCTGGAGCCAGGTGTCAGAGCAACACTTTCAGGACAGATATTTCAAAGTATTACCAACAGTGTATTATCAAGTAAACAATCTGACAACTTCCACTAATAAAATTTAGTAGGAAACTGAGCATCCTATAAATGGCACTATTCTATTTTTACAAAATGCAATTATAAATAATGCTTATGATCTTTTCTGTCCTGCATGTCCTATATTCTAGATGACTGCCATATGAGAATTCATTTAAAATGCATCACTTTTGAATATATCTTTCCTGTGGAAAAAGATCCATTCAAAAGAATAACTAGAGAGGGGAGGAAGGAGCCTGGGGATACAGTTAATCTAAATTAAGTGTTATGTGAAATTTGCCAACATCTAGATGTTGCTATTTCCTGGTAAATTTGAGAATCATCTTCATTAAAGTATCTTGGCTTTACTTTTGCCATTTGTTGTATTAAAGAGGTATAATAAAGAGAAAATGGTCTCTAGGTGAGATGGATTAATTCAATTGAAGTTGGTCTTTCTTAAATGTCTATTGGGAATTTCTATAGCACTGACTTGAAGAGGCCAAGATCCACCATCAATACCTGCTTGAATAGCTACTCCCATCACAACAGCCAGGTCAGGGTCTACAGACGTGTTGGGACTCTTTCCAAAGAACTCTTGAATTAGTTGGCGTATTCGGGGAATACGAGTAGAACCCCCTACCAAAACCACTTCATCAATCTCAGTCTTCTGCAGATTTCCTTCTTTCAGCACTTGCTGAATTGGTACAAGAATTTTCTGAAAGAGATCCTCATTCAATGTATCAAACAGTTTCCTTGAGATTTCTGTTTCAAAAAGAACCTGACTCAGTTTTCCATCTCTTTCAGAAGAATTAACTCTGAACTTCTTATTATTCTTATTATGGGAACTTTCTGGGGATAGTTTGTCCTCTGAAGGTTTACTCTCATGTTCCTTATTTTGTGCAGAATCCTTTAAGTCTTTAGTTTCCCCTAAAGTAAGTGACACTGAAATCCAGGCAGAATGATGAAGAGTCAGATTTAACTTGACCATTTCCACAGCCTGTCTTAATCGATGGATTTCTTCTTTCCTGGAAGGTAAGGACCCATAAGTTTGATAGATCTGCTTGTATAAGTATTGAAGCAATCTTTGATTGAAATCTTGACCTCCAAGTTTATTGTTTCCTAAGTTTAAAAAAAAAAAGAATATGAGAATTTAAATAATCTTTGGCATCAATACAATTTTGTTTTATTTTGTTTTAAAAGATTTTTCCCCCACTGTCTACTTTGAAAGAAATAATTTTTTAAACAGATCAGAGACTGTATGAAGAAGAGTAAAGTATAAGACTGGAAAGCTAGATAGAGTCAAGTTATGAATGGTTCTAAATGTCAAAAAGGTGACTTTATATTTCATTTGGGAGATAACAGAGAAACACCAGATCTTACTGAAGCAGGAGTGGGGGGATGACATTGTTATACCAACCTATGCTTTAGAAAACTCACCTAGTGGTTAAGTGAAGGATGGACTAGAATGAGGTGATACCTGCGACAGAATTGAAATGCATTGCTATTGAAAAAGTCTAATGAGATGTGATAAGGACTTGGACTAAAAGTGTGGCTATGGGAGTAAAGAGGAGACATATAGAAGAGACATATTGGAGAGATTTTTTTAAAGACAACAAGATGTTGATGATGAAAAGTGATGATTAGGGATGAAAGTGAGCAGTGGAGGATGATAACCAAAATGATGAACTCAAGTAACTAAGGTGTTTTGTTTTTTTTTTCTTTTTGCTGAGGCAATTGGGGTTAAGTGACTTGCCCAGGGTCACACAGCTAGGAAGTGTCTGAGACCAGATTTGAACTCAGGTCCTCCTGACTTCAGGGCTGGTGCTCTAACCACTGCGCCACCTAGCTGCCCCTAGGTGTTTTTGACAATATTAGAAACACTCATAAAAGGGGAAAGCTGGTTTTGATAGGTGGAGTTTGAGATGCCTATGGGACAACTCTTAATGCATAACCACAGCTCAAAAGAGACACTAAGGCTGAGAATCATTTACAAAGAGATGACCAATTAATCCTCTTTCACCTTTTATTCTTTGTTTGTTTTTTTCTTTCTTGTGGTCCCTTCTGTTCTATTTTTGTTTTACAACATTACTAATAATGGAAATAGGTTTAAAATGACTGTACATCTATAACCTATATCAGATTACTTGCTGGCTTATGGAGGGGGATAGGTAAAAGGAGAAGAGAAAAAATTTGGAACTCAAAATGTTACAAACATGAATGTTGAAAACTTTTTTTTTTTTTTTTTTTTTTTGCTGAGGCAATTGGGGTTAAATGACTTGCGCAGGGTCACACAGCTAAGAAGTGTTAAGTGTCTGGGTCCACATTTGAACTCAGGTCCTCCTGACTTCAGGGCTGGAGCTCTATCCTCTGTGCCACCTAGCTGCCCCTGAAAACTATTTTTACATGTAATTGGAAAAACAAAATACTATTGAGAGAAAAAAAAAGATTAAAAAAATATCATTTGTAATTTTGGAAAAGGCAGTTTCAACTGAATGATGTGGTTACAAGTCAGAATGCAAAGCTTTATAAGAAACTGGGAGGAAGAGGAGAGGCACTAATTATAGATAGCTTTTTCAAGTTTAGCTGAGGAGAAAAGAGAGATGGTATAAAAACTGATAGGTATAGTAGGATCAAGTGAAGATTCATTAAAGTTAGGGAGGAAAATGGGAGTGTTTGCAGGCAAAAGGAAAGAAGCCTGTATATATGGAGAAATTGAAGATTACAGAAAGTAGAGAGTAGTATGAAGACTGCTGAAGAAGCATGGAGAGGATGGCATCAAGGGTGCATAAAGAAGAGGTAGCATAAGCAAAGAGAAGAGTTAACTCTTCATCTGAGACTCAAAAGAAGGGGAAAATAGTGGGGAAAGATGTCTAAGTGATATCAAATGAGGAGGGGAAAAGAGGAAGGTTTTGTTGAATATCTTTGACTTTTTTCACCCTTTGCTGAGAGGGTGGAGGCGGCTTGCAAAAAATGAGGTCTAAAATAGCTGTTATAGAATGAGATAGTGAACAGATTTAGATAGGAATAAAATGTTTGCTGTGCTTTAATAAAGACTCCATTGAGATTGAATAACATAAATATGAGTAAACTCAAGATAATTTTCATGATTTCCTCCAGCTCCATTTAGCAGTATGTCCATTGGAATGAAGAAAGTAGATGATGGGACTAATACAGGGTTGAGGTTTAGGGGTAAGCAATAAAAAGGCGAGTGATTTAAGAGTAGAAGACAGTATAAAATGTTCAGTTTGTCAAAATTAAGAAATCAATTTTATTATTTTTTAAGGAATTTGCCCCTTTTATATATTTATGTTCAAAAATAAGTATATTAATGAGCAATAATAGACTACATACCTTCTATATTTATACTATATTTTGGATTGTGTCAGAACAGACAATGTTTTAAAAAGCAACTCAGAACTTTTATTGATATAATTTAATTTTACGCTTACAGAGGATGATATAAATTATGCATATTACCAAAATAGACAGAGAATGTAAAATAATTGTTCTGTTCACTAGAAAGGCATGAGTTGAACTTCCATAAACTCTCCTTACCTGCCATGGCTCGGGTTAAAAACATTCCTCCTTGTTTGTTGAGTAAGGAAACATCAAGTGTTCCTCCACCCAAATCTACCACCAAGACATTAAAAACATCCGCCTTGTGAAGTCCATAAGCCATAGCTGCAGCTGTGGGTTCATTAATTACTCTTAAGATTTTTAATCCTAGAAGATGAAAAAGAAAAGAATTTAATGAGGGGGAAATCATTTATAGATGAAAGAATCAAAAAAGATTTCACTGAGGAGGTGGCAGTGGAGCTAAACCTTAAAAATAAACAAAAAAAGAGCTATTGTAGACTAGGGAACAAGAAGCCAATAAAATCAATTAGCAGTCATATATTAAGTGCCTACTATTTACCAGATACTGAGAATAGAAAGAATGAAGTAATGTCTAAGTTTAAGAAGCTTATAATTGATTGCATAAAGAAGCAGGAGAGAATTGGAGCTCTTTGGGAGGAGTGGGAGAGAGTAATCAGTAATTTATTTGGTTGGAAAATCCAAAGGACTGTTGTAATTGATCCTTCATTCTAGAAAAGGAGCAAGACTACAGCAAAGTGATGCCAAGACTTGCAAGTGAATTGGATTTAAGTGAGAGAAGATAGTGCAAAGTCACTAGCCTCATTCTGTCCTCTGCAGTTATCTGGGTCCAGTGGCAAGATAAGAATCAGAACAGATGGCTCTGGATGCAGTGAGGGACCTTGGCCTTTTAAGGTTTTTTCCAGGTTTAGGTATGAGTGAAGCAACCATTAAGTAATTAAGGCAGAAGAGAGTTAAAATGGAGTCAGATGTGGGAGGGTCCTGAATTCCAGGCATGAATTTGGTTTGTAACATGCAACATGAAGTCAAGGGACCAGGCATTTATTAAGAATCTGCTATGTGCCAGGTACTGTGTTAAAATGACACAGCTTTCCTGGCCACTTTCTCCAGACTGCCTTCATCTTCACTCATTTTCTTTGGCTTACTGATAAAGGTGGAGATGTTAGAGTACTCAGATTCTCTCTCTTCTTTCATCACTTAGTAACCTCTCTTCCTTTGAGTTCATTCTATTCCTAATAGCTGTTGTCCACAAGTCTCCAGGTTACTCTTCTTTCCTCAATAAGTTCCATACCTAGTTTACCACTCAGTTCCTCAAACCACTCACGCCCCATAAACTACTCTTCTACCTGAAGGCTCAGGAACACAAGATGGTCATACCTTCCTCCATCTTTCTGTCACCCATAGTTCCATTATCGGACCATAATCTATTGTCCTTTTACCTGTCTTCCCTCATCCAGCCCCACTCGTCTGGCATACCTTCAATCCCTTGATCACTTAATTCTCTCTCAGGCCATCTAGCCTGCCGTTAGTCACTCTTTCCTCTTCCCCTCCACCCATATCTTGACTTGCTGGTAAATCAACTCAATTTTATACTAACCTCCTCCCCCCCTTTAATGCTTAGCACCCTTATCATATTACTGATTATACCCAGACAAACCTTTAATTACTCCCTCTATTCTTACATAGGAGCCACTGAAGGAAGGTGAAGAAAATCAAGCAACCATTCTGACTGGATTCATTACAAATTAATGTTACATAATCTCAACAAGGTGCTGCCTGTGGCTAGGCAATCCTACTATATCTCCTTATTAACTCACTATTTCAGTCTCCATAGAAAGCCTTTTCATTCCTCCTCAAACCTCCCATGGCTTCTCCTTCCCCCATCTCAATTGAGAACCTTGCTTTATATTTTACAGAAAAAAATTGAATCTATTCCCTGTGATCTCCTTCACATTCTGCCTTCTTCCTCCTCTCCCACCACTCAGATACCTTCTGCCACTTTCTCCTTCTTCACTCCTGTCTCACAGGATAAAGTGGTATTACCTTTTTCCAAAGTTAACCCTTCTCCTTGTTCAAATGATTCCTTCCCATCTCCTCTAACAAGTTGCTCCTTCTGTTCTTCCCACATTTCCACTTATTTTCAATGTTTTCCTGTTTGGGTTCATTTCCTACTGCATACAAATATGCCCACATCTCCCCTAACCTGAAAGAAACTTCACTTGATCCTTCCCATTTCTTTGTACTATTATTTTATATCTTTTCTTCTAAATTTTAGCTAAACTCCTCAAAAAGGTGGTCTACAATAGGTATCTCCACTTTCTTCTCATTCTCTTCTTAATCCTTCTGCGTTCTGGTCTCATCATTCCACCAAAATTGCTCTTTTCAAAGTTACTAATGATCTCTTAGTTGTCACATCCAATGGTCTTTTCTTACCTTTCATTCTTCTTGATTTCTCTGTAACCTTTGACACTGCTAATCACACTCTCCCTTCCTTGATGCTCTCTTTTCTCCAGGTTTTCATAACACCAATTTCTCTGAGTTCTCCTCCTAGCTATGTAACCACTCCTCTTTCTCCTTCAGATTATATCTAACTATAGGTATCCCCCAGCATTCTGACCTGGGCCCTCTTTCTTCTCCTTCCCAATACCCTCACAATAGAAGGCAATACCATCCTCACAACCGGCATGTAACTTACCAATCATCCTAAATTCCTTACTGTCTCTTAGCCCCCATATCCAAGCCATTACCAAACCCTGCAACACCTCTTGAATATATTTCCTTTTCTGCTTTCACTTAGTGAAGGTCCTCATTACCTCACACTTGGATTATTGTTAAGAGTCTGCTAGTAGGTTGTCTGCTTCAATTCCAATCCATTCTCCATTAAGCCACAAAGGTGATTTTCCTAAAAGACAAGTCTAATCATATCACCTCTCCTCTCCCAACTTAATAAATCCCAGTGGATTTTTATTGCTCTCTTTGGGATTCGAAGCCTTTTATAAGCAAACCACTTCCTACATTCCTAGTTTTCTTACATTTTATTTCCTGACACTTTTTGACCTCTACTCTTTGATCCAATGACACTGGCTTCCTGGCCAGTCCATGCATAAGACACTCCATCTTTAGGATCATGGCATTCTCATTGGCTACTCTCCATGACTAGTATGCTCTCCTTTCTTCACTCTGACTATAGACTTCCTTTACTTCCTTTTAAGTCATAAATAAAATCTCACCTTCTACACAAAGCCTTTCCCAGTTCTTTTTAATTCCAGTGCCTTCCCTCTGTTGGCTATTTCCTATTTTTCCTGTATAGAACTTGTTTTGGATCTATTTGCCTTGCATGTTGTCTTCGCCAGTTATAAGCTTCTTGAGGGCAGGGACTAAGTTTTGTCTATTTTTGTATCCCCAACTTTCAGCACAGTGCCTGGCACATTAATAAATGTTTACTGATTAATTAATCACAGCAATCCTGTGAGGTAGGTGCTATTATTATTTCCACTTTACAGTTACAGAAACTAAGGCAGGCAAAAATTAAGTGACTTGCCTCAGGAAGTATTTGAAGAATTTAAACTCAAGGCTTCCTGACTCTAGGTCCGGTGTTCTGTCCCCTGAACTACCACACTGGACTTAGAGAGTTACTGAAGGTTTTTGAGAATTGGAATGATGTGTTGCATACATGTGAACACACAGTAAGATAACAATTTCACTGGAAATTGAATAGATGCCCTTCAATTGGAGAAGGGCTGAATAAATTATGGTATATGAATATTATGGAATACTATTGTTCTGTAAGAAATGACCAGCACCAGGAGATCATTATACACAGCAACAACAGTACCATATGACGATCAATTCTGATGGACATGGCTCTCTTCAACAATGATATGTTTCAAACCACCTCCAATTGTTCACTGAAGAAAGCCATATACACCCAGAGAGAGGGATGTGAAATGTAGACCACAACATAACATTCTCATGCTCCTTGATTGATGTTTGCTTACATTGTGTTTCCTTTATCTGATATATTGTTTGTGTAGATAAGATTTTTCTTGCACAACAATGATAAGTTTGGAAATATGTATACATATATTCGATTTGCCAATATTTTAACATAATTAACATGTAGTGGATATCCTGCCATCTAGGGGAGGGGTGGGGAGTTGGGGGGAAAAATTTGTAACGGAAAGCTATGTAAGGGTTATTGTTGAAGAATTACCCACACATATGTTTTGCAAATAAAATAAAAAAAATAGTAATAAAAAAAAGATAACAATTTCAGAAATATGCAGGACAGACTAGGCAGGGACAAAATTATGTGTAGGGAGACCTCCTACAAAGCACCTTCAACAACCTGAAGTTAATGAAGGTCTAATTAATATTATGGCAGTGAGAAGGATAAGGAGTAGAAAGACAGTAGGAATACTGCAAAGACAGAATAGACAGGACTTGAAGTAGAGAATCTCATAGTTAGAAAGGGCAGAAGAACTCATACTACATCTACCTCAATAGGATTCTCTTCCAAAATGGTGAGCCTCTAATTCAAGAATTCCAGTAAAAAAAGAATCTACTACTTCCCAAGACAGTCCACTTGGCAACTAAATTTCTAGAATAAAAGATTATGGGTATGGAAATACCATCAGTGGACATTAGGGATAGGAAGGAGATTCTAGGGTAAAATGAATTATTCACTTAGCAACATTCTTGAGCTTGATATACTAGGGACAAAATTTCTAATCCAGGCAGCCAAACTCCCTAATGTGGCCCAAACCAGATTAAAATGTAATTGGGAAATGTCTAACAAAATAAATATAAATATTAGCTAACAGATAATATCCATATATTTTTCTAAGTCAATATGCAGCCTGCAAGAATTCAATTTTATTTGAGTTTGATACCTCTATACTAGGGGGATGGAAGCAAGTGGATGTGGGTGGGGAGAGCAAAATGGAGACAGAGAGACAGATAGAGAGAACATACAAAGAAGCCAAGACTAAAAAGAAGATGGAAGTTTAGGTAAGAATTAGAGGTTCAAGTAGATAGATAATGTGAGGAGTATGGAAGTTAGGTTTTCACAGATATTGGGAAAACAGGATGAAAGGAGGGATGAAACATCTTGTTAAGATATCTCCAACCAACACATTCAAGGAACTGGCTAAACAAGAAAGTTCCTGACAAAGGAGCCCAGGCCTACACCAGCTAACTGGCTGTGGTCAATGACAGGGCACAAACCTTTTGACACAGGGAATGAGTGAAGAGGATTGTAAGTCTGATTGTAACTCAGACTGTAAATCCTTGAAGGGAAGGGTAAGGAACTGAACTTACAGTATAAAGCTTGCTCCCGCTTCTGTACTCAATTTGTGTCTCTTGCCAGTGAGTGCACCTGCTTCTCATGAGAACTGAATAAAGGATTCTTCTCTCACTCTAAAACAACGGTGCGTGTAACATTACTGCAGGACTAGCTTGCAAGTGGGAAAAGCAGGCACAGTGGCACTTATTCAAGTCTCAGGCTTACTCCCCAACCCTGCTGAG
This sequence comes from Myrmecobius fasciatus, assembly GCA_023553655.1. Lineage (NCBI taxonomy): Eukaryota > Metazoa > Chordata > Mammalia > Dasyuromorphia > Myrmecobiidae > Myrmecobius > Myrmecobius fasciatus. The sequence continues at coordinate 8,273 of JAJPUD010022119.1, read as the reverse complement.
TTCCACCAGGTCTTTTGATAACAGATAAACTTAAAACACGGAATAACATTTTGTTAATGAAAACAGTAGGAAATTCCAATAAGTCAAATGGAGTCAAAATATAAAAGTGACTAATATGTTTGTTAGAGATAAAATATCTAAAAGTCATCCTTTAAAGTGATATGAAAACAGTCACACTAAGAATATGAAGTACCTTGTCATTTAAGAATTTTTTGGTATCAGTGAAGTACTAAAATTTCCCACTGTTCCTCTATCATTCTTGGACCTATCTGTAACTTTGGTCTACCTAATTTTAAGGACAGCTAGATGGAGCAGCAGATAGAGTAGTGGGCTTTGCAGCAGAAAGATCTGAGTTCAAATCCAGCCTCAAACACTCACTAGCTCTGTGACCCTGGATAAGTCACTTAACCCTGTTTTCCTCAGTTTTCTCATTTTAAAATGAGCTGGGGAAAGGAATAGCAAAGCATTCCAGTACTTTTGCTAAGAAAACTCCAAAAGGGGTCACAAAGAGTCAGACAAGACTGAAAAAACTGAAGGACAACAAGGTAAAGAACTTGATAATAATACTTATGTGAGATCCTGTGAGTACTGCATCCAAAGATTAGATATCAGTCAATATATACCATTCCCCTCCTACCCTGTTTAACTCCTGACTTGGTCTACAAATTAGCTGGGGGAGGGATAAAGCGGTAGAGGGTGGGTCTTACTAACAGCTAAGTTAATATTAGTAGATAGGTTATAGGATATTTTTGGTATCTTCTGCCCCCTCTTTACTGCCCCCACTGTCACTGAAGAAGGAGAGTATGTAGCACTTTTTCAAATATGTTGCCAAGACCAAAGAATTCCCAACAGCTCATTTAAATAGCTCTTCATGATTTACAAAAACTCTTTCTTCCCAATAACCCAAGGAAGACTACAGTGCAAGAGTATGTGAGAACAGACTGCAGAGAAAGTGAAGACTAGAAGAGACTCCTAAACCTTTCAAAATGCTGACACAGGTGAGGAGAAAAGGTAGAAGAAAGTAGTTGTCTACTATAAAGCCTCCCCTCACATATATGTGCTCTGCTGCTGTTCGCCAGTGCAAACTCCTTGGCAGTAAGCTTCCAATTGCCAAAGGTAGGCAGGTGAACAAACCAGTCTGCTGTCTTGAGGAAAGGATGTAACACTGCTATAACAAATGCTATTAGCTTTTATGTATTTGAAAGATTAGGTTGGTTCTGTTTGAACTCAAAAGACAGAACTAAAATTTATGAAATTTTATCAATTTATCAATTAATGTTAGACATTTCACAATTTTATCAAGCCAATATAAGTGGATAACAAGTTCATCTTCCCTAGAGGTCTACCAACAATCAAAGGAGTCTCATTTAGGTACAGATTGGACTGGATGGTCTCTGAGTTCCTTCCAAGAATCTTTACTTAAGTAAAAGGATTCTAGCTATCAAGGGGCTGACACCCAAGATGCATGCTATGAGTGCTTTAGATACCTCAAGAATTAGGAAAAATCTGGTCTGCTGATTTGGAAACAAAAATACATTTTGTTTTCAAATGCTGTTGCTGAGACCTATGGAAATACAACTTGCTTTGAATAAAGAACCACCTTAATATTTATTTGGCCATGCACTATCCCTGCAACATTGAACAATATTAATAAAGAAAAATGTTCCCCCCTCCTCAAAACTAAAACAATTCCTGAATTTTCCATGAATTAACTTAAACATATCTAAGAAGTGATGGATCTTTTTAATGACCTCTGAATAAATGGTAGGGCTACTTGGCTTAACTGTAAGGTACATAATGTACTTGACAAGGTAACCAAATCATAAAGAGAAATACAACTAAAGTACTACCTGCAAGATTGGCAGCTTGAATAGTGCAATTTCTCTGCCTTAGATCAAATTCTGCTGGGACAGAAATAACAGCATTGGACACTGGCATCCCAAAGTAGTCTTCTGCCATTTTCTTCAGCTTCAAGAGTAGTTGAGTACCAATATATTCTGGAGAAACAGTGATAGTCCCATTGCTTGTCACAGAAAATTCAGCTGTTCCATTGTTGTTTATTACCTATGAATACATATCATGTCACCAAGAAGAAATTGAAGCCTTAGTGAATTAAAAAGGAAATGTTTAGTTTTATGTCATGTGCTCACTTCATAAATTCTTCATCCGAGGATCACATTTCAAGATGGAAGGGACCTAATAAGCCATCAAATCCAATCCCCTCATTTTACAGATAAGGAAAAGGGGACAGTGAATATTTAAAAAGGAATGAACTCCTATCTTCCTGATTCAAATTGAATCTACCATACTATCTAGCTGTGTAATTAGCAATTAAACTAGCCAATAGCCAACTTATTTTTTTTTACATATGCTAAGATGAATATCTTTTGTTCTCTGGGAAAATCAGACATAAGCAAAATAAATAGAAAGTATAAACAGCGGATTGTGTCTAGTAACCTGGTCATATTTTCATTAACTTTCTTACATGTGCACATCAAAATGAGCACATACTAAAAGAACATTTCTGCATATGTATAGAAATATTTTCTTAACTCATTATGGTTTCATGTAAGTATCAAACATGACTTAATATCTGCCATGATGCCTCACCATAAAAGACTTTATTTTAGTCCTTTACTACTTTACTTTTCAGAGATTCTGAAATTTGACTATCTGGATAAACAATGTGGCAGTTTCACCAGAAAACAAATATTCTTGGGATAGTAGGTTCTACTTTTACAATCAAAATTGGCATTAAGCAATCAATAATTCATAACACTTCACAGAAAAGTCCATCAAAAATAATTGCCTAATCAAAAAATGTTTTCTCTAAATAAAAGGATTCAGTTCTATTAAATTACCAAATGCTATGGTCTTTTACAGCATGAAAATCTGAAGTTGATCCAAATGTGCAATTTCATCTAGGTAGAGAACTCCAATTGGTAGAAAATATTTTTATTAAGCAAGCCTAGTATCTCATTTATAATTCAAAAGGTTAGGAAGTTGCCTAAGGCAATGAGAGAATGGTAACATGGCTTGGCCATTAGAATTAAGCTAATCTGTAGCTGAAGCTAGACATGTTTTCCTAACTCCCAGGCTGGCCCTCTATCCACATTGTACTATACCGATTAAGCATATTATTGTCCTTTATATATATAGGTTCAACTAAGAGGGACCATAGTCTAGAAGCAGACTACTCTTCATGCTTAAAAAAAATATTTTATGTGGTAATGCCAGTGGCATGCTCCAAGCATTATAAGGCAGTCCAAGAAGTTTGCTAATATTATTCAGTTTTCATAATGTAACATACAATATTTTTAAATCAGTGAAATAATACAAAGATTTCTGATCACTATCATAAACCAACACTATCTAGAATGTCCAACAATTTATATTAAATATATTTTTAAAAACTAAGTCATTTACTTATTTTTTATAGTACACTAATAGCAAAGATAACTAATTTAGAGGTAACCTCTGTATTTTATTTTTATTTATTTATTTATTTTTTGCTGAGTTAATTGGGGTTAAGTGACTTGCCCAGTGTCACACAACTAGCAACTATTAATGACTGAGGCCAGATTTGAACTCAGGTCCTCCTGACTTCAGGACTTGTGCTCTATCCACTACATCAACTAGCTGCCCTCTCTGTATTTTATTTAGCCAGCAATTTTAAAGCTCATCTTCTAAAATTGTTAAAAAGACAAAAACTTACTTGAATATATATTTTTTAAATGTTTCTTTCCAAGTTTATAGCTAAGAAAATATCTAACTGTGAAACAGTATTATGGATTAGAGAAGATATCAAGATGGTTCCAAAAAATTAGATGTTCTCTTAAACATATTTTTCTTTTTTTTTGATAATTATACTTTTTAATGTAAAATAAGGATGAAAGAATTTTGTGAATATTATTTGTACTTCTACAAAAAGGTGATAAAGAGGCTTAGTAAAGTCATTAGGACTTAAATGTCATGGCTTAGCATCTGGATTCGTTCAGACATGCTGAAAAAAAGCAATTTAAAAAAAAGAAAAAGAAAAGAAGAAAAAGAAAAAAAAAAAGAAAAAAAGGAATTTTTTAACCCAGTTAACTATAACAATGTAAATAGAAAGAACAACAAATACTCTGAAACCAAATACTATAAATAGTGACCAAATTTGTTCCCAAAGAGATAAGAAAATACTTCTCCTTTTCTTCCTTGAAGAGGTGAATGACTAACACTGTAAAACATTGTCTATTCTGAAAGTTTGATTGATGTACCAGTTTGTTTCTTTGGGTTTTTTTTTTTTTTTTTTTTTGCTTCATTGTACTTTTTTGTTTTATTCTTTCTTAAAAGGTGTGGATTAGGGGGTAGGGGAAATAGAAGAGATATATTCAGAAATAAAGGTGATATAAAAACAAAAGGCATCAAAAATTTAAAAAAATTAAGATAAACTTTCATCAGGATGTGCATTTCTTTTTCTCCCTGTTTTACTCGCTCTTCACAATATAATCAATAATCACTCAACAAGCATTTATTAGTATGTACTAGAGGCCAGTTAATCTGCACTTGGTAATGAAGAAATATTAGGAATATGAGATAAAAATGGTTAGAGATCATTATCTAAAAACCATGTCTAAAATAAATCAAGGGGAAAATATCTGATAAATTTAACTGATATGGAGTCTGGCAATAGCAACCTCTATCTTCTCCTTCCCCAAAACTTCCTATCTCAGATACAAATTTCCTCCAAATACAAAATTAATTAACATTCTTTTACTCTCAGTGTATCCTTCACTTTTAAGCAGAGGGCAAGTTCTGACAATTAGAATTACCATTCTACTTTAATTCTGTTGCTAATCCTCTTAAATGAGTACTTGATAGCCAAAATTCATGTCCTCTGTTGTCTTATGAGAATAATAACTCATATTCACTTAAAAGTTTTTTTGTTTTGTTTTGTTTTTGGCAAAAGGTAGATTTATTTAAGGAAGAGGTTATAGACAAAATGAAGAGATACAAGTCACCAGAAATACTAAATATGAAATAGAGTTGGAAGAGCATAGAAAGGGGTTTTAATAATTAATGAAGGAAGGGGCAAGTTCCCTAGTGGAACTTGTCATTTAACAGGAGAAAAGAAACACACCATGAGATTAGGGCATATCCTTAGCTGGCAGGCTAAATCCTAAAAAGGGCATAAGCACTCTCTTCAGGTTTTACAAAGCACTTCTACAAAACCCTGAGAATAGTATAGTCATATTTTACAGAAAACTAAAACTCCAAATGATTAACTGACATCTGTAGTGGAAAATAATTATTTATCTATTCAAAAAATGTGCCCAACCTGCTTTCCCATTTATCTTACTGCTTTATGTTCTACATTATTAATCACAGTCTATGTCAACATAAAAAGATGTTTTCCAGGTTGGAAATAAGAAAAGACCTATTTCATCTGTTTATACCAAAGAAAAGGAATCAATGCTTTTATGAAAAAAGCAGATAGCCAATGTCACTGTCTTGGGTTCCCAAAGATGTCTCTTAAGACATGGTGCCCTTCGCTCAGATTTAGAATAACACTGTCCCTCCCATCTGATGCTTAGTCTCTCAGATGTCCTAATTTCAGGGGGATAGCAATATCATAGGGTTTCATCACAAAGCATCGTTCTCAATCTCCCAGACTGCAACCTCTGTCTGACAATTCTTATGCCTCTTCACTTATGATCCCACTAAAGCCTACCTGCCCTCCATTCATGACAAAGAACACTAGACTTATAACTGTATAAACATAACCAGAGATTCCATATTTGAAATTGTACCTAAATTCTCCAGCTGAACAGGTATGAGAAATAAACAGTGAAGATGCCTGCTAAATGGAGAATTGCCTCATTGTGCTACCGTCCTTGGTAGCAGCTGATATTTATATCGCATGTGACAATCTTGTGATATAGACAAAACAAGCATTATTTCCCCCATTTTACAAGCAACGAAACTGATTTTCAAAAAGAGTACATTGCCCAAAGTCACTTAGGAAATAAAAAAGCAGAGTTCAGTTTCAAACAGAGAGGTCTTCCTCAAAATTTATTGCTTTTTTCAATAAGCAATAGCTCCCTCAGTTGGTGCTCATTGTCATAAAACTGCTGAAACCAGACTATAAATCCATGTTTTGTGACTCCAGTTTTTACTTTTCAGATCTAATGATCTTTCCTCAATCTTTGTATTTCTTGACTTCTTTGCAGCACTGGATAATACTTTCTTGTTACACCCTTTTCTTCGGGTTTCCTTTCACTTCTCTTTTCTTTTATGCTTTAGTCTTTCACATTTCTTATTTCCTAATGGTATGCACTTCCCAAAGCTCTGTCCTATATCCTATCTTCTCTTTTAGTGACCTCTTCAGTTTAGTAATGAACTCTAATACCGATTAACAGATCTATATATCAAACCCAAGGTTCCTGAACTTCAGTTTCACCTCATGTACTACTTATTAGATATTTCTAAATTAATCAATGTCCCTGTAAGCCACCTCAACACTTTCTCATATCCACTAAGTTATTTCTATATAAACAGTATCTCTCAAATACATCTACTCTTGCAGTAGCTCTCATTTCCCTGATTAAACTCCTTCATAATATCCTTCCAGTTGAAGTAACAGGGCAAACGGAAGGAGAAATTGGAGGCAGAATATACCAGGCAAGTTGAACCACAAATCTTGACCATAATTTTATTCCTTTGGATCCTGAGAGTGACAGCACAGCATTCAGAATCCAATTGCTTTTGGAATAACAATGCTTCCACCTTAGCATCTAAAATCATTCACCCTAGGAAGCAAACATTGTGGAAATTCAGCATTTCTTGTAGAAGCAGGTGCTATAGCACTACTACTACTACTACTACTACTACTACTGAAGTTTCAAGTCCTTGACCCTGTCAAGTGGTTTCAACATCAAAAGATGGTCGACATCAAAAACTGAAATGGTTTTATCAGTGGAAATAACATTAGAAAAAGAGGCATTACTATCTTTGCAACTGCACCTTAAGGACCATGGGCTCTTTGCATCTGATGAAGCTGAAAACTTCCATTTGTGTTGTCTCCTCCATTAGAAGGTGATCTCCAAGCAGGGACTGTCTTACCTTGGACTCAAAATACAGATCTCAAAACAATATAGTGCTGGCTAAGAAACAGAATGGTGAAGCAGTGGAATAGATTAGGTAAAAATACATTGTAGTAAATGACCATAGTAATTTAGTCTTTGATAAACCCAAAGATCCAAGCTTTTGGGACAAAAACTCATTATTTGACAAAAACTGCTTGGAACATTGGAAAACAATACAGTTTGAGATCTGGTATGGTCAGGCCACATTCCTTCTCATTTTTTTCACTGATTCCCTTGAAATTCTTGACCTTTTCTTCTTACATGTCAATTTTGTTATTATTTTGGTTGTCTGATTGACATGGCACCAAATAAGTAAATTAATTTAGGTAGAACTGTCATTTATATTACATTGGTTCAACTTACCCATGGGCAATTAATGCTTTTCCAATTGTTTAAATCTGACTTCATTTGTATGAAAAGTGGTTTGTAATGTATTCATATGGTTCCTAGGTTTAGTTTGACAGGTAGACTCCCAAGCATTTTATATTATCTACAGTTATTTAAAATGGCACTGCTGTATCTCTTGTTGATGAACTTTCTTGATATCATATAGAAATGTTTATTATTCATGAGTATTTATTTTGTAATCCTGCAATCTTGCTACAGTTATTAATTATTTCAACTAGTTTTTTAGTGCTTTTCTAGAATTCTCTAAATATGCCAGCCATCATATTGTCCGCAAAATGTAATAATTTAATTTCCTTACTGCCTATTCTAATACCTTCAATTTCTTTTTCTTCTCTTATTGCTATAGCTAGTATTTCTACTATAATAGCAAATAATAGTGGTGATAATGGACATCCTTGCTTCACCTCTGATCTTACTGGGAAGGCTTCTGGCTTATCCCCATTACTTATAATGCTTGCTGATAATGTACAATAAATTTTATTTATCACTTTAAGGTAACTCATAGTACTGTTTTACTGTTTATTTCCTCCTGTAATTCATTTAACTTCTCCTTTAAAATTTAGATGCTATGCCAGTCAGTGCAAGTGTTTAATAATGATTTATCTGACTTCATTATCTGTGGTACCTTTTAGCATGATGCAGTTTCCTTCTTTATCTCTTTTAATTAGATCTATTTTTGCTTTTGTTTTTGTCTGAGATCATGATTACTACCCCATCTTTTTTTTTTTTTTTTTTTTT
>JAJPUD010022118.1:0-21961 GCA_023553655.1 Myrmecobius fasciatus | reverse complement strand
TGACAAGTTATGATGCCAAGGTGAAATGGACAAGAGCTATTGAAGAGGTGAAATGGATAGGCCTTGGCAACAGCATGGAGGGAGAAAGATCAGGAGGACTTTAGAATGCCTCTTGGGTTGGGAGTCTGAGGGACTGGGAGGAGGGGGGGGTGCCCTTGACAGTAATAGGGAAAGGCAGGACAGAGAGGTTCTGGGAAAGATAGTTTGGTTTATTTAGCCCAGGGCTTAAACTTTTTTTTTATTTACAAAACATATGCATAGGTAATTTTTCAACATTGACCCTTGCAAAACCTTCTGTTCCAAATTTTCCCCTCCTTCACCCTCCCCCCTCTCCTACATGGCAGATAGTCTAATACATGTTAATTATGTTAAAATATATGTATATATATATATACAGTTTTCTTGCTGCACAAGAAAAAATGGATCAAGAAGGAAGGAAAAAAAAACTGAGAAAGAAAACAAAATGCAAGCAAATATCAACTAAAAGAATGAAAATACTATATTGTGGTCCACACTCAGTTGCCACAATCCTCTCTCTGAAGCCCAGAGTGCTTCATATATAGTTTTTCATTTATTTCCAAGGAACACTCACACACTTAGGCACAATGCCCCAATGCTTAGTGCAATGTCTATCACATAGTGGCACATAATGTCTGCTTGTTGAATGACTAAATGACTGCTGTGGCACAAATGTTCAGTCTCTACACTGCTCACACTGACCTCTGGGATCCTTGGAATCCCCTTTAAGACATACCTGCCCACTCACCCTCCTACCAAATCACTTTCTGGCACCTGCAAGTTCTTAGCTGCTCCTGCTTCTGTTTGTATACTTCTAAAGAAAATTGGTTTCAGAGCTAATGATGACTCTTCTCACCCTTGGTGAAGGCTGAAGGTGTTTTGAGATGGAGGAAGAGAGGGAATGAGGAGCCAGTGCAAGTGAAGGAGAGAAGCTTTGGTTAAGCTGATAACAATCCTGGTACACCTGAGCCACTCCTTCCTTGGGGAAGGGGGCTGAGCAGATCACCCCCCCACACACACACACCTGCCCAATTCCACTCTCCCACTCTCTCCCTACCCTGCTGTGCTTCAGCCTTGCCCTGCCCTATCTTCTAGATCCCTTGGGTGCCCCTGATTCCAGCCCTCAGCATCCTTCTGAACATCTGTCTCATGCTGAAACTGAGCTACATGACCTGGCTGCGCTTTGCAATCTGGCTGGTGGCAGGTGAGTATCTCAGTGTCATTCTGGGAGGTCAATAGGGTCTCTGCAAGATTGGGAACATGGTCATCTTCCCACACCACTGTGCTTTAATGCAGCAGACATCAACTGTGAGTCAGGTGCTTTTTGAGGCCCTGGAGATACAAAGACAAAAATAAATGTCCCATGGTCTTGAGGGGCTTCTGGTATATATTCTGTCCCTGCCCTGAGAATGGGGCCTTATCCCTTTCAAATAAACCATCACTATTTTACCATCTAGTTGGGGCTCACTTTGAAGGCTCAGGTTGGGGAGGAGGAGAGAGTGGATCATGGAAGCCTTCATCCAAGTCTATCTTTTCTGGTCTGGCTGGACCCTTCCCTCTGGACCACAGGCTCCCAGCAGAATTAGAGGTTCTCTGTTACTGGGATCCCAAAGGAGAGAGAGGTGGGGGTCTGACTGAGTTGTTTGGACAGTCTGACTACCCCTTCTCACAAAGATGCAGAAAATACAATGTACAGGATTACAAAGGAAATCCATAATATTGACATAGTTGTTAAATGAGGTTCCCCTTGTCTGAAGGTGTTCAGGCAGAGGCTGGGTGGCCCCTTTGCTTGATCACAATGTCTGGACCAGAAGCCTCTTGGATATTGTGGGAGCTCCATGTCCTCTCAAGAGTTGTCTTTTCCTGGCTCCCAATGCTTCCTGGGATGCACCAGCCTCTAGGCCCTCCCCACCTTCTCAGGTGGGCCCAGGGCTCCTGGGGAGACTAACCTTCCTCTCCCCCTGCAGGATTTGGCGTTTACTTTGGCTATGGAATCAGGCACAGTAAGGAGAACGTGAAGGACCCTCCAGGTTCGGGCAGTACCCGCTACGTGGTATTCCCTAGTGGGAGCCTGGATGAAACAGTGGAGACGGTGCAGCCCCCCCAGCCAGGACAGCGCAGGACCTCCCAGCGCCAACAGCCCAGGGAGCAGCAGCTGACGCCTACCATGCTGTTCGGAATGGCCCTCACTGCCAGGGGCTGGCAGGCCCAGCCCCTCCTCCCCCAGCCCTCATGCCTTTCTCCCAGCATCCTCAAAGCCTCCTTCTGAGCTGGAAGGAGAGAGTCCTCACCCACCCCCTTCCCTGCCCTCTTCCTGGGGCCCCTACAAGAAGCCACTCTGGAAGTGGCCCATGGCTGTCTTGTCTGTCTCTGGGCCAGAGGGAGCAGCCAGAGGGGTGCCCTTGCTTCCAGTGAGTCACGTGGGCCTGCCAGGGCCCCGGAGGTAAGGAGGAGGAGTTCCAAGGGCTTGGAGGCGACTGATGAGAAGCGATCAGACGGTTTTCTTTGCTGGACAGCTGTCACCCGTCATCTGGGCTAAGTGAAAAATAGTAATGATGATCCAACAACCCACGCTGTACTTTCTCTCTTTGTTCTCAACAAAAGTGGAGCTGGGGGCCTGGAGAAGGAAAGCTCCAGGCCTGAAGGCCCTAAGGGCCCAGATTTCACGGCTCAGATTCTACCTCCGAGGTCTGGGGTCTCTCTCCAGCCATCCTGGGGGCCGAGCGAAGCAGCGGCTCCTCGTTGCTTCCATGAATAATATCATTAAGCACCCGCTCTACCAGGCTCCCGGCACCAGGGATGAAATTGTCTGTCTGCTCCCGAGGGAGCCAATTTGTTCCTGAGGATGAGTCAGAACGGCTCCTTCCATGGGCCCAGCTGGGTGCTCCTTCACAGGGAGCACGCCTTCAGCAGCACGGCCCAAATCGTGTTAAAAAGCATTTGGAAAGCTCCTCCTTAGTGGGAATAAGGCCCCCAAGCCCACCCCCGCCCTCAAATAAGCCCATTCTAATGGGGCGGGTAACTGGGGAATAAGCGACAGATAGATGAGCTCTCTGGGTGCATGTGCAGCATCTACGTGTGTGAACATGTTCATGTGTGCATGGTGTGTGTGCAAGGTCTGCACATATGTGCTACACTGTGCACCTGGGTATATGAGTGCAGTATCTATACATGTGCGTTGGGCACATGTGCATGTACGTGTGTGTGGCCCAGGATCAGGAAGGCAGGAGAAGGGCTGAGTGTGAGCCCTGGCTCCATCTTGTTCTAGTCATCAAGCTCCGCTCTGAGAAGCCTCAGTTTCCTCCTCTGTGAAATGGGATAACAATGATCCCTCACAGCCCCCCAAGCTCCTTTTCAGAGTTGGGGGGGGTCTGGGTCCCCGAGCCCACTGGGGTCCATTCTCGTCTCTATCTGATGTTTCTCAGATTTCCCGACCTCCCCTCGGAGCGCCACCTAGCGGCGGTTTTGTGCAGGACGTCTCAGAGATGCCTTAAGCTCGAACCCATCTTCCTCCCCAAACCTCCCTCTTCCTAAGGGCCTCAGGACCATGGAGAGCGCCAGCAGCCTCCCGGTCCCTCGGCTGCTAGCCAGGTGTCTCACCAGCGCCTCACTCCCCCTCATCCTTCGCAGCCAATCAGGAGCCAAGTTCAGAACACAGCTGGTTCCCGCCTCCCCCTCTCCAAGACGCTGCCCCGCCGGATGCAGCTCCTCACCCCTCCCTCTTGGATTATGGCACCAGCTGCCGGCCTCCCGGCTGCCCTTCTCCACTCAGCTGTCATAAGAGGAGCTTAATAAATGGGGGTTGAGATTATGAGAGAACCAGGAATCAACCTCCCCCGCACCCCCGTCCACTCAGGGAGAGGGAAGGATGGAGGCCCCCCCCCCCCGCTACCCCGTGCTCTCAATAGGCGCATAATTATTGGGGGGGGGGATAAATTGCCACGTCTGTCCTGAGTCCCTGATGCTGCCACAGACCACCTCTGCCTCCTTCCCCGATCCCACGGTTAAAGTCTTTTCTTCTCCCAGTAAAGATGCCCCTTTTTTTGGGGGGGGGGGAAACTTCTTGAGGTACTGGCTCACTCAAGGCCCCAGAATTCTGGCGTTTGGATCTCCAGCAGACCAGACAGGGGGAAGGGGATCTCTGGGGCCCCCCCATAATAAGGAGTCATCACCGCAGCCCCAGGAAAAGTACTTACAAATTAGGGTTCGACCAAAGATCCAGACTGGGCCCTGAGCCTGACCTCAAAATCATTCCCCCAGCTGGACCCTCACCTCTTTGGACCTCGACATCCTCGTGTGTAATTAAGGCAGCAGCTCACAGTGGAGTCTGGGGGTTCCCTTGGACAAAACTGCTTTCTTACATTCTGGAGTCAGTAACCCACAGAGACACCCCATCCTAGACAGAAACAGCCCCGGGAGGAGGGACGGTGTAACGGGGTCAGTGGGAAGTGGGCTTGCACTCAGGGAGAGCCATGTCAGCCTGGCTGAGCTGGCAGCTCAGGGAGCGCGTCACACCTGGAGGAGGACACAGGTGCCCTGTGCTGGGGCTTTATTAATCCACACGTGCTGGCTGACTCTCTCCGGCTCCCACACATTTCCTCGGGGCTCCTTTGCCTTTCACGTGCGGGGGAGACATTTGATATTTGACTGTGGAACTGACTCTGATTGATCGAGCTGCCTAGCAACTAAATGGGGAGGGGCTGGCGAGGACTATTTCCCCCTCTGGGCTTCAGAAGTCCCGTTCCTCAAATAATGACTGGACATGAGGACCTGGGTTCGAATCCCTGCATTTGCCACTGTGTGTTCCAGGACAAGTGTGCCTCAGTTTCTCTTTCTGTAAAAATAAGGGGATCGAATGAGATGAGCCATGCGATGGAGAGCGCTAGATTTGGAGCCAGAGGGCCTGGGTTCGAATCCCTGCATTTGCTACCTCGCTACCTGTATGCCATCGGACAAGTGTGCCGCAGTTTCCCCATCTGTAAAATGAGGGGGTTGCACGAGATGAGCTCTAACGTCCAGGTCCCTGCATCCCTGTAAGCCCTCAAGTTCTTCGCCGGGCAAATCTCCAGGTCTCAAGCGGTGAGTTTCGGGGGTCCCCCGCTGCCGTGTCACGGGAGGTGGCCTCCAAACGCTTAACCTTACCTCTCTGATTTTACTTTGGCCAAGTCTTCTCTGCGCATGCTCCGTGAGGCCGCGCCTTTCCCTGCCGGTCGCTGGACTACATTTCCCAGCAGACCGGGGACTTCCGGAGGGACCGCCGGAAGTTCCGGAGGCGTCCCGGAAGTGGGGCTGCATGGGCGGCCGGCTAGCTGCCCGGGAGTTGCTTCCCCGAGGAGTCTGTTTCGGGTCCTGCGCTCGGGGCCGCCCCCGCCGCCGCCGCCGCCATGGGGAAGCGGCAGCACCAGAAGGATAAGATGTGAGGGCCTGCCCGGCGTCTCCGAGGGCGCTCCGGGCTGGGGGAGGCTCCTGAAGGGGTGGGAGGGCGCTCCGAGGTCCCGGGCGGGGAGGTGGGGGTCGGGGCGCGGAGCTCGGGCCTGGAGGAGGGGGCGCCTTTGCCCCTGGCCGCGGAGGAAACTGAGGCACGCAGTGCGGGGGAGAGGGGGCTCTGGCGACGTGACCCGGGCCAAGTGGCGGCACCCCGCCTCCTCTCGGGAAAAAGCAGGGGCTCTTCTGGCTCTGGGGGGGGCGGGGTGGTGCGAGCTTCGGGACCCCCGGCCTCGGGTCTTTGTTGGCGCGGTGTCCCCCCTTGGACCGCGAGCCTGGTGAGGGCCCTGACTGCTTCTGGCTGGTGCCCTCTCCGAGGCACAGTGCGAGTTCTGGAGCAGAGCTGGGTCTGCGGCCCAGACACGGGCCCTGGTTCCAGAGCAGAGCCGCTGGTTCTAGAGCGGAGCTAGGTCTGCAGCCTGGGCTGTGGGGGCCCTGGTTCCAGAGCAGAGCCGCTGGTTCTAGAGCAGAGCTAGGTCTGCAGTCCAGAGTGTGGGGGCCCTGGCTCTAGAGCAGAGCGGGGGTCCCGGCTCTAGAGCTGCACGCCGCAGGGGCCGGGCTCAGCATCGGGGGACTCCGCTGTCTCTTTCAGGTACATAACGTGTGCCGAGTACACGCACTTCTATGGGGGCAAGAAGCCTGGTGAGTACCCAGCATGCCCTGGTTCCTCAAGGGCCCGTGTCCCATGTGTTCTGTCCGGTTCCCGGCCAGAGCGGCTTCCTCTGGCGCTCTTTGGAGTCTCCTGCCTCGTTCTCGGTCAGGCTGGAGGGAGAGCAGGGACGGGGGAGAAACGGCCCTCTAGCTCCTCGTTACTCACAGCCGCTGGTCGCGCGTTAGGCAGCAAGCACTTAGTAAGGCCTTGCTGAATACCAGGCCCTCTGTTAAACCCTGGGGACACAGGGACAAGAGGCTGTCCTCGGGGAGCTTAGGTCCTAATAAGGAAGAAGTCCCGGGGTCCAGCCTGGGCACCTCTAAACAAAGGTGGGTGGAGCCTGCCAGCCTTCAGCGGGGCTCCCGGGGTGCAGAGGAGGGGACCGCGTCCTCGCCCCCTGTCCCTGGGCCGTCTTTACGCAGTCAGTTCTTTTAGGTGTGGATCGGTCCACGGCACTCCCTCCTCAGTAAGCCTCCGTGGCTCCCTGTTGCCTCTGCCACGAGGTACAAGCCCTTTCCGAGCGGCCTCTGCCTCCTTTTCTGCCTCCTCATGTCATTTCCCTGGCGTAGCTCTGCCGGCCAGGCACACTGGCCTTGGCGTTCAGGCCACCCGATTGCTCGTCTCCCCCCCGCCGCGCCTTTGTCCTGACGCCTGCCTCGGAGTCCCCTCGGCTTCTACGGGAAGCCTTTCCCTGATCCCCCACTGCTGGAGGCCCCCCCCCCGCCCCCATTAGCTTTTCTTCATTCTGAGTTTTCTGTTGTTTCTCTGAGAAAACACACAGACTTTGGGGGCGGCGACTCTTCCTTTCTTGCCTTTGTGCCCCTGGCACCCTGCCCGGGGTCCCCTAAGTGGTCATTGGCTGCAGCCAGACTTGAAGCTGGTCTCCTGGCCCCCCATGACCCCACACTGTGACCCATTTTTGATCCAGATGGCTGCGTGAGGCCTGGGGAGGGCAGGCTCCACTTTGTCCGTTTCTTCAGTGCCTTGTATACAGTAGGTGCTTACTTTGTGCCTGTGGGCATCCGACTGCGCTCAAGCTAAAGTCTGAGGCAGAAGGGCAGCGGGAAAATGGGGGATGGGACTTCTCTGAGCTCACGTAGGTGGTGAAGAGCAGAGCCGGCATTCTAGGGGACACCCTTGGGCTGCGTCCTTCTGGCTCGTCATTGGAGGGGGGCTAGCCGGCCTCAGATGTTGGGGAGAGACCCTGCAGGCTGGCCTAAGGCCAGGCCGAGCTCCAGTGGACTGGGGGGGGGGCTGGGCTGACTGAGGGGATGGAGCTCTCCCTGTCGCCTCTCCCTCTCCCACCCTGGCCCCCCCTCCCCCCAGGAGAGCAGCACGGTTTGGGGGAGGTGTCCTGGCAGGGGCCCGCTGCGTGAGCTTTGGCCCCCCCCAGTTCCGTTCTCCCCGACACCCGTTTCCTTCCGCCCAGATCTCCCCCAGGCCCATTTCCGTCGCTTGCCTTTTGATCACTGCAGGTAAGCTCTTCCTCGTGCCATCATAAAGCTCTCCTCCCAGTGCCCGGGGTTCCCGATCCTCAGGGGTTTGAGGGCAAATAAGACGGGATCTGGGCCCCCCGAGGGCTAAGAGCTTGCAGGGAGAACGACCCCATGAACGGGCGGCCTCCCATCCAGGCCAGGGGACTGAGAGGGCGGCCCGCTGACCCCCTCCTCGGCAGCATGGGGTCGGGGTCTCCTTAGACTCCCCGGAGTGGGAGGTGGAAGGCCGGGGGCAGGAATGTCATAGGAAGGAAAGAAAGTGGTCTGGGGCCTTGAATGCCAACCTGAGGAGATGGCGCGTGCCCCCGAAGGGCACTGAGTGCCGAGAGCAGAGCTGGGACTTGGGAAGGTCTTGTTGTGTTGGCAGGGAAGGGGGGAGAGCGGCAGCAGGGAGGCCTCTGGTCCCCCATTATGTGGATGAGAAGACTGAGGCTCAGGGGGGTTGGGCGCCCTGTTCCAGATGGCGTGGGCAGGGAGCGTCAGAGGCAGAATCGGGAGCCAGGCCCTGCCGTTCCCCGGCTCAGGCTGAGCCCTCCCCTCCTCCCCCCCCGGCTGCCAGGGGAAGGGGAGGGGGAGGCGTCAGCCTGGGTCGGCGCCCCTCCCCTGACTGCCTGTGTTTGCCCCAGCCTGTCGCTGCAGCCGTTCGAGTACCCGGTCTGCACCCCCGATGGCGTCGTCTTTGACTTGCTGTGAGTGTCCCCCTCCCGCTTTGGGGACAACGGACCCTGGCCTGGTCATCTCCCCCGGGCCTTTGGCCGCGGCTGTGGCCCCTTGGAGGTTCGGGGGCCCGTGCCCGTGGGGCTGTCTGGAGCAGAAGGCGCTCAGGGGGGCTTGGAGCCCACCCCCCCTTTGAATTGAATCATAATCCCCGTGGGCTCCGGCTCCACAGCCCAACTGGGAATGGGCCTGGGCCCCCCGACCTGTGCCAGGTGACCCGCGGCAGCCATCACGGATCATTGGGGGGGGACTCCTTAGTGCCAGGGCCCCCTCACTGGGGGGGCACTACCCACGGGCACAGCCAAGGCACTTAAATGCTCATTGGCTGACACGGTGCCATCTTTCTGCTGGTGTGACTGAGGAGAGGGAGCACTGAGAGCTCCCCTCCCGTCCCTGAGTGCATGGGGGCTGGCAGACACCCCCCCCCACTGGATAACAGGGAGCCAGGCCCGGACCCCGATGCAGGGCTGTGCCACGGAGGGGCTTTGGGGGGGGCGGGGGAAGTCCCGAGGGGCCTGAAGGCCTGCCGCCCTGAGGGCTTTTCCTTTGCCCTCCTGCTTCAGGAACATTGTGCCTTGGATAAAGAAGTACGGGACCAACCCCAGCACCGGAGAGGTAGGTGGGCGGCTCCCTCTGGCACCCCCAGGACCCCCCTGCCCCCCTCCTCCGTCCATCTTACAGGCCATCTCGCAGTAGGCCCGCACGGCCTCGCTAGGCGGGCCCCCAAGCCCACGGACCGCGCCGCTGATGGCCCGGGAAGGTGGTCTCACCTGGCGCTCGGGGCTCTGGTGGCCTGGCCCGGGCGGGGACGAGCTGCTGGGCCTGGGGACTCGGGGACCGTGGAAACCTGATTTCTGCCCCCTCCTCGTGACCTTGGCGGTGCTGGTGACGTCTCTTTTGGGCAGACGAGGGTATCGAGGAGTTACCGGGCTCTAACAGCTGCCCGGTGTCTGGGCCGCTGGAGATTTGACTCTGGCCCGGCGCTGTGCCAGTCTTAGTCAGAGGTGCCTACTGTGTGCCAAGCACCTGTTATACCCTGAGCAGGCAAAGAAGGGCACAAAGGGCCCCTCCCTTCGGGGTCCCCGGCCACTGCATGAGAGGGCGAATGCACATGGAAGCCCTGGGGCCGAGTGAGCAGCAGCAGGGAGGGCAGAAGGAAAGGTCCCCTGCGGGGGGCCCCCAAACAGTCCTGGGTCCCCAAGAGAGCAACTGGGGGGCAGCCCCCCAGGGGCACAGAGAGGGCGGCGGGGGGTCCTGAGTGCGGAGCAGAGAGGAGATTGCACCCAGAGTGCAGGCGAGGACAGTGGGAGGGGCCCAGAGTGCCCACGGAGGGGTCAGGGGCATTGGGAGCCAGGGAGACGGGTTAGGCTGCCCTGTGGCAAGTCCTTTTTGATTTGCAAGCCTTTATCGTGACCCCTTCCGTCTGCTCTGGGGGGACAAAGCCCCCAGCCCCCCCCTCATCCTGGAACAGGTCAGGCAGCCCAGGTGCTGCCCCTGGCTTCCTCCTGCCCGTCTCTGCCAGCAGAGGGCAGCACCCAGCCAAGTGGGCAGTGGGAAAGGCTGGCGGGGGTGGGTATAGTCTGGCCCCATCCAGTTCGCTGGGCTCCCCGCCCTGGCACTGCCAACACCAGTAAATGGGCCTTAATGAACCGGGAGGCTCGGGCCAGTGGTCCGAACCTGGGCCTCGAGTCTCGGGGGGGACAAATCCAGGCTCCCCCACGCCGAGGCGCGCGAGCGTGACCTTTGCCTCAGGTTTTTCATCCGGGAGATGGGCGTGACAATAGTGTGAGACTCCCTAATGCAGTGCTGGGCACTTGGCCGGTTGGCTAATGACTTTCTTAGTGCCCATCTGTGCTGGGCATCGTGCGGGAGCTGGGGGCACCGGGATGGAGCCAAACAGCCCTGGGGCCCCTCTGCAGAGTGCTCAGTGACCAGGAGGGGGGCAGAGACCTTTGGAGGCTCCCAGAGCGGGGCTCATGTCCTGGCCTGAGGCCGCCAGATGGTGCCGTGGGAGGACACTCTGCAGCTTCGGTCACTCGGGGTCCCCTCGCTTGGTCTTTCAGAAGCTGGACGCCAAGTCTCTGATCAAGCTGAACTTCACAAAGAACAGCGAAGGTGGGTGGGCGCCTTCCCGATGGCCCCCCGGCCCGGGCTTGGCAGGGAGGCCCGGTGGGAGGCTGTTGGGCGGGTCCCGAGGGTGGGGATGAGCCCCCTCCCCGCAATGGCAGCCGGGCTGGCTGGGCTCCCCCCAGCGGGGGGCGGCGGCTCCTATTACCACACGGCCCCGTTCTAGGTAAATACCACTGCCCGGTGCTGTTCAGCGTCTTCACCAACAACTCCCACATCGTGGCCATCAAGTCCACCGGCAACGTGTACGCTTACGAGGTGGGTTTGCTGCCCAGGACGGGCCCTTCGGCCTAAGCGCGGAACAGTGCCCAGTGGGCAGCGCCAGGCCTGGCCTCGGGAGCCAAGCTCCGGTGCAGCCCCTGGCACTCTGCCTCGCTTTCCTCGGCTGTAGAGTGGGGATCCTGAAGGCACCTCCCTCTGAGGGCGTGAGGTGGGGGTGCACCACGCACTGGGAGCTGGAGTGTGACCGAGGCGGGTGCTGGGCGCTCTCTGTGAACCCCAAAACTGGGTCTAGTCCTTGCCCAGTGCTGCATTAGCCCCGGCTCCCTCCAGGGGGGTGCCACGTATGCACACGCAGGGTTACATTTCAGCTCCACCCTAAGGGGTCAGGGTGTCTGTCGTCCCGGGGCCCCAAGTACCAGTGACTACCAGTAACAAGGGGTTTGTCAAAGCGGGTCCTGAACCCCAACTGTGGGCCTGGGTCCTGTCACGTGCATCTCCACCGAGTCGCCCCGGATTTGTCCCGGGCGTGCCCTTCGTGCTCGCCCTTGGGGAGAGCCGGTCTCCAGGAACACCTGGCCGGGCTCTCCCTGCATGTGGACTTACTGAGAACTGGCCCCTACTCCGCGGGAGGGGTGAGGGGGGGTGCCAGCCCCCCAGGCTTAGTGCAGAGGGGCTCGGCCTCACGGGGACACTTTGTTTGGGCCCCAGCAGCCTGGGGGCCGCTTTCTAGGGTGCGCAGGGCCCGGCAGTGTCGCCCCTTCTGCCCCGGGGAGCTGATGCCCAGCTGGGGCCGAGGGGGTGCCCGGGAGCTGGTGAGGGAGTGGGGCGCGCCTCTGAGGAGCTGGGCCTGATGGGGCGGCGGGCAAGGAGGAGGGAGGGAGGGCCACGCTGTGGGGGCTCCGGGGCCTTCCCTGATCCGTGCCCTCCTCGCAGGCCGTGGAGCAGCTGAACATCAAGACGAAGAACTTCAAAGACCTGCTGACGGACGAGCCGTTTGCCCGCCAAGACATCCTGACGCTGCAGGTGAGCCTCCCCTGCACAGGGGTCAGGCCACAGGGGTGACCGTGCGCTTGACTCTGCCCCCTGCTGGTCCTCCCACCTCCTTAGATGCCATTAGCCCCCCCCCCCAAAAGATGACCAGGCACCGGCTGCAGGTGGCCGGGGCCGTTCCGGTGGCGTGGCCGTGGGCCTGCACCTGCCCCTGATGACCCCAGCATGTTCCCTCTGACAAAGGTGACAGAGCGGGCCTCGAGCTCAGCCCGTGCCCACGTCCTGGTGCCAGCTGCTGGGCCGTGGAGACAAAGGAGAACCGCCCCCCCCCCCCAAGTCAGGCCTTTGCGCCGAGGGCAGTCCCGGGGCAGCCTCCCTGGCTGGGGGCCTGGGCTGGGAGCTGGGGATCCAGCTCGGACCCTGTGGCGGGCGGCCACTAGGTGGCAGTGTGGGCCCACGGCTGGCTTGTCCCTTCCGGAGCAGGGTGCCCCCTGGCGAGGCCCTCAGTTTCCCCTTCTGTCAGGTCCCCTGGCAGGGTCTTTGTGAGACCCTGGAGTGCTGCGGGAACGGCGGCCCTCACTGCTGCCTCCTACAGGAGCTCCCAGAGCCCGTCCACAGGAGGGACGTCGGGGCCCCCCGGCTTCAGTGCTCCAGTCCAGCTCTCCCATTCTACAGATGGGGACGCTGAGGCCCAGAGGCGGGGCGTGCCCCCATTGTCTCTTGCCCCAGCAGCCGGCAGCCCTGGCACAGGTTGATGAGCTCCCTGGCACAGAGCGCCGGCCTTGGGTCGTTCAGATCTCCGCGAGGTCTTTCTCTTTGGGGGCGTCCTCGCACAGATGGAGGCCCAGGCTCAGGAGGCTCACATGTGGCAGAGGAGGACCCTGTGTCTCAGTGGCCCCCTGCAGAAGGAAGGGCCCGGCCCCCGTTCCTGAGCTCAGCTCTCTGCTTTTGTCTCCCCGCAGGACCCCACAAACCTGGACAAGTTCAACGTGGCCAATTTCTACCACGTCAAGAACAACCTGAGGGTCCTGGACCCAGGTGGGTGAGGGTCTCTGCCAGGCCCCAGCACGGCCCCTTTTTGTTCCCATCAGCCCCAGGAGGCGGAGGCTTGCCAGGCTCATGCCGCGAGGCCTCGTAGGGAGGGAGGTCCCCATGCCTGGGCTGTTCAGGTGGAGGCCAGGAGGCAGAACGTTAGTGTTCGGCCCTCGCCAGCGAGCGGCCGTGGTCCCAGAGAGCGCCGGGCCGCAGCACCCTGGGCTCGCTCCGTGGCGGCCGGCCTGTCCCTCAGACGCTTCCTGCCGTCTCGTAGATGAGGAGAAGGCCCGGCAGGACCCGGCGTATTACCTGAAGAACGCCAACGCCGAGACCCGCGAGACGCTGCAGGAGCTTTACAAGGACTTCAAGGGCGACAAGATCCTGGCCGCGACGATGAAGGCCCCGGAGAAGAAGAAGGTGGACAAGCTGAACGCGGTGAGCGGCTGCCCTCCCACGGGATCCAGGGGGCCGCCGCGGCCCCAGGCTTTCCGGGCGTCGGGTGCCCGTGGCGGTCAGTGCAATGACCCCTGCTGAGGCCAGTCTGCCCGTTTTAGAGATGGGGAGACCGAGGTTTCTCCAGGGTCCCGCGGCCCGGGAGCGGCCCCAGCTCGGGGTGACCCTGCCTTTGTTTCTCCTTCTGCCAGGCTCATTATTCCACGGGGGCGGTCAGTGCCTCCTTCACATCCACAGCCATGGTGCCCGAAACGACCCATGAGGCAGGTGGGTGCCACGGGGTCGGGGGCAGCGGGCAGTGCCACAGTGGCCCAGGGGTGGGGCATAAGGAAAACCGCCCGTGGGAGCTGCCCCAGAATCCCCCACTCTGGTGACCCAGGCCCGCGTCATGGCACGCATCACTTTTCTGCCTGGCGTGACCACCTTGTAGTGAAGTTGCCGGAGACGGTCAAAGGGTCTGGGGGAGGCAGAACAGTGAAGCTGGGGGGCAGGGGCCTGGCCCCCCTCGGCTCCGAGGAACGGCCCCTCCGTCCTGGGCCCCCCCGCTCGGGCGTACGGAGGCCTCCGCCTTCCCTGACTCGGCCTCTTCCCGGAGACAGCCGCCATCGACGACGACGTCGTCCGCTACCGCTTCGTGAAGAAGAAGGGCTACGTCCGCCTGCACACCAACAAGGGGGACCTCAATCTGGAGCTGCACTGTGACCTGGTAGGGGGGGCCCGGGGCGGGGACCTCGGCGGGATTTGCACCCTGCACCTCCAGGCCTGCCCTGATGAGGGCAGAGGGAAGGGGTCCCTCGCGCCCGGACCCTGTGCTGGTCTTGTGGGCCTGGGGGCCCCGGGCCCCCTCCCCCCTCCCAAGCCAGCGTCAGCAGACCCTGCGCTGGCCGGACCCGATCTCGCCCTGTTTCAGAAACAGACCAGGGCCAGCGGGAGGAGAGGAGGGTCTGGGGGCCCAGAGGTCGAGGGGCAGCAGTGACCTGAGCCCGCATCTCCTGTGGCCCCCCCCCCCAAGCTGGCGTCCAGAACCGGGCCCCCTGGGGGGGGCACGTTATCGCCTCGCGTGGCCCCCACGCCGCAGTTCTGCCCCTTTTGGGACGAGCGGCCAGGAAGCTCCCGATGGCCCCGGGCCCAGTTCTGTCCCCGCCCCGGGAGAGAGGTCGGAGGACGGGTCGTTCTGGGTCCATGTGGGAGACGAGCAGAGGGAAGCAGAGGCCCTCCTCCCGCCGCCGCCTCCGGGCCGTGGCTCCCGCTGACCCTCTGCGGTCCCCGAGTCCCAGGGTGGCCGAGCAGGGAGCCGGGGTCCTCGGGGCCTTTCCCAGATGGACGTGGAGGCCCAGCAGGGGCAGGGTGGCCGGCCTCTGCCAGCCCTGGGCCCCCCGGGGTCGGAGGGCCTTCGAAGCCCCCCTGCTTTACCCCTCCTCTGGCCCAGGACACGGCCTCCCATCTCCCCTCCCTTTCAGCTCCCAGTCAGTGGGCCTTGGTCAGAGCCTGGGTCAGGCTGCTTCCTCCCACGGGCCTGGAGGCCACTCCCGGGAGCTTTAGGGGAGCCGCCCCGGCCTCCCCGCCGGCCTCGTTCCCCGGGCCGAGGCTCCTCGCTAGCATCGAGGCGCGTTTGTCCTTCCGCCTCCGGTGCCTGCGGCCGGGTGCCCCCCGGGGGGGGGGATGGGCCACCATCTGGCCATGAGGTCATCCTGGTGGACACAGATGGGCGGGGGGAGGCGCTGCTGCTGTTCCTGCCTTGTCTGCCCGTGCAGAAGGGGGGGAGGGGCCTTCCCTCGCCAAAGACTGGCACGCGGCTCTCTGAGCAGGGGGGAGGAGGCGTTCTCCTTGGTGTGCCGGGCTGCCGAGGCTGGGGGGCTGGAGGTGGGGAGGCCCCGAGTCCCCAGTCTGGAGAGGGAGCTGGAACGGGGAGGAGGGAGGGCAGGACTGACCCCAGAACTGGCCTGTGGGAGCTGAGGGACCCGGAACATAGAACGGGGGTGTCAGGGCTGGGGGGGCTCTTAGAGCCCTGACTCCTGGAGGCTCAGAGGCGATGGAGGCCAGCCATCCGCCCAGCAGGGTGTGACCTGGCCCTTGCCAAGCCTTTAAGTTCCAGATCTCAGGAAGAGAAAAAGCACTCGAGATCTGACTTTGATCCCTGACAAAACCCCAAGTCACGTTATGAAAGGGACGGCTCGTGCCCATCTAGGGAGGTGGCGGCCGGACCCTCTTGTTAGAGAAGGGAGGGCCCCGGCACCGGGGGCTGAGAGCGAGGAGCTGCCAGTGGGCCCCGACATCGGGGGCCGAGTGAGACGCGCCTCGGCTGACTCATCAGGCAGAGACTTCGGGCCGGGATAGGACGCTGGTCTGGCCAGACTTTAGATCTCAGGGGCCGGACCTTTGGGTCAGACTCCTGCTCTTGACATTTGAGGAAGTCTGAGGCTCTGTCCCAGCCTCCTCCTCCTTAAAAACACACCCTTGGCGTCCGGGCCCATCGGGGATCAAGGCAGGGCCAAAGCCCAGCTAGTGCCCCCCTCCCAGCCCCGAGGCCATCCCCGATCCCCCATCCCCCATCCCTCAGAGCTGGGCAGCCTTGCGGTGACTTCTCGCTGGCATCGTGGCCTCCAGGGCCCTCGTTGGTTCCCTTGGTTCTGGGTTTGGCTGCCTCGGTCCCCGTGGGTCTCCCGTGCTGCCCTCGCTCCTCGTCTCGTTTAGTCTTCCGTCGTGTTGGTCCTGCTTCCTCTCCCGGTGCACCTCGATGGGCCCCTTCTGCGGGAGACCCCTGGGTGCCCCCCCGGGCTCTCCCGTCCTTTGCGGCACAGAGAAGGGGGCTCAAGGATCCGCTGTGGTTGACCTTTTCCCTGCCTTTGAGCTCGCCCCAGTGGCCTCCTTGCCTCCTTCCTGTGGCCTTCTGGGCCCACTTTCCTTTAGGACTTGGTTCATGTCTGTCGTGAGCTCCTTGGAGGCAGGGGGCCGCCTTTTGCCTCTTTCTGGGTCTTCGGCACTTAGTGTGGTTCTCAGGACTTGGGAAATTGCACTGAATGTTCTCCCCCCAATAAAGGGGGTGTAAGGTCCGAGTCTCATGTTGCCCGTCCGAACCCGGCCTCGGGCACACAGAGCAGCGCATAGTAGGCGCTTTGTCACGCTCAGTGTTTGGTTAGCAGTGCAGTTTCTTGGTTAATGTATTGGGGACCAGGCCGCTCCCTTGGCTGCTCTGCAATTCAGGGGGCCGCAGTGTCCCCAAGCTCTGCCAGTGCCGCGTCCTAGGTGCCCTGCTGCATATTCCCCAGGGAGGGCATCGTGCAAGCCTTAGGTGGGCTCCCACTGCAGGTGGGCCTCGGCTCCGGCACAAGATCGTGGACTGACCCCTCCCCACCAGGAGGACGGGGAAAGGGTCTGCTCCTGGGGGGGTCGTCCCTTTGGGGGAAAGTCACAGTTTAATAGCTAAGCAAAGGCCTTAAGACCCCCTCCCAGCTGTCTCGATGTTTTGTCCCAGCGGGAGCTTCTTGAGGGGGAGAAGGGTCGGGGTGACGTCGCACAGAGGCTGGTTATGAAGACCTTAGGGATCACGGGACCATCCGAGCTCCCAAGCCCCCCCCTCTCCGAGGCTCAGAAGAGCTAACGGTCTCCCAGCCGGGGTTGGGGGAAGATCGGCGCTCGCGCCTTCCTGGCTCCATCCGCTTCTCCAGGGCAGACCGCCCGCTTGACACGAGGAGGCTCACGGAGAAGCCGCGGTTTAGGCAGCGCTCGCACTCGAGGCCCTGAGCCGGGCCTCTGTCGCTCCCGTAGCGTTTAGGGTTGGGGCCGCGCAGCCCCCGTGGCCACAGCTCAGCGCGCTGCGTCTGCTTCCTTCGCAGACTCCAAAGACGTGCGAAAACTTCATCAAGCTCTGCAAAAAGAATTACTACGACGGGACCATCTTCCACCGGTCAATCCGAAACTTTGTGGTGAGTGTTACTGGCAGGGGCCTGGGCAGGGGCTGGCTCATGCTGCCAGCCTTCCCAGAAGGCACCTGGCTAGCGCCCCTCTTGGCTGCCCTCCAAGGCTCCCTGGGCGGCCTCACAGTCCCGAGGGTCCTTCCTGGTTTTCTCTGCTGGGTCAGGGAAGTGGCTCCGTGCCTTCTCGTAATACCGGCCTTTGGGTGGGACGGGGCGCAGCTTGCGGTGGGCCGTCACCGGCCTGACACGTGGGGGGCTCGTGCCACAGGGAGGGGCAGAGAGGGCAGCTCCTGGCTTTTGGGGTCCGTGGGGCTGGACCTTTTCGATACAGATCAAAGGCTTTGCCAGCTCCTCCCCTTAAAGAGGAGGGGGCCCAGAAGGAGGGATTATGAGCGTCATCTCCCTCCTCTTGGTGCTTCGTGAGCCTACAGCGCGAGCGTACCTCCCTGCGCAGGCAGAGCAGGAGCTCCCTGAGGGCCGGGGCGCTGCCGGGCTGAACCCCGACCTCTGTGCTCGTGTCCTGACGTCCTGTTCCTTCCTTTTCCCTCCTCTAGATCCAGGGAGGCGATCCAACTGGCACAGGGACAGGTACGGAACCCCTCTGGTCCGAAGGCCCTGGGGCGGGATCGGTGGCACAGAGGGATGCTTGCTGAGGGTGGGGAGGGGGCCTCAGGCCAGTTTGTCCCTGCAGTGCGGCCCCCGCGTTGCCTCTGGCTGGGCGGCCAGATGTTTCAGGGGCCATTGCAGGCGCTTCAGGCGGGGCCGGCCTGTGGGGGGCGATGCAGACTAGAACCAGGACACATGGGGGGCAGAGCCTGTGCTTGCAGTCGGAGGCAGGCTGCCGGGTCCCAGCAGACGCCCCTCCCTCTCTGCCTTTCCCACCGGTGGGAGCCGGCCCAGGGCATGGTGGGTCATGTCACCCCCTCCCCCCAAACCATCTGTCAGCTCAGATGCCCCAGATCCCTGTTGACTCTTGGAATGGGCGGGGAGCCCTGAGTGCCAAGTGGTCTTCTCTGGGGAAGAAGTCCCTGCCTCTAAGCCCCTGGGCGTAGCCCCGAGCTCAACTCCTGCCTCCTGTCAGTCAGCCCCTGCTGGCCCCCGTGTCCTCATCTGCAGAATGAGGGTGATACTGGCACCTCGCAGGGATGTTGTGAGGAGCCAGTGGGATTATAATGGCAAGAAGCGTAGCCCTTGGTAAGGGCTGTGCAAAGGCTGTGCATTGGGCCTCAGACACTTTTCTACTTGCCTGGGTTCCTTATCTTTAAGTCCCTCCCTGTTGGGGGTTGTTAGGGAGGATCGGCCGCTCTGGCGTGAGGCCTTGCCGAGCCCTTTGTGAGGCTGCTTGCTTACTTTGGGGGGGCACCTGGCACTC
Organism: Myrmecobius fasciatus; assembly: GCA_023553655.1. Taxonomy (NCBI): domain Eukaryota; kingdom Metazoa; phylum Chordata; class Mammalia; order Dasyuromorphia; family Myrmecobiidae; genus Myrmecobius; species Myrmecobius fasciatus. Next base: position 3,478 of record JAJPUD010022118.1, on the reverse strand, counting down.
TTCACCTGTGGCTCCAAGAACCTGGTAAATGCCATGGTAATTCGCCCCGTCAGTGGGCTGGTGAAGACCTCCCCCGTGGAGTGGGTGGATGAGAACCCTGTTCCAGTGGCCATGAAGGCGGCTAAAGCAAGCACAGGGGTGCCTTGGAGCTCGTTGAGGCACCAACGGTGCCGCGCCATCCCCTGCAGCCCGGGCTGATGCTGGTCATCTTGATTTTTTAATTTTAAAGATTTTCTATTCTCAGAACATGCATGGAAAAACTTCAGCATTGGCCCTTGCAAAACCTGGGGTTCCAGATTCCCCCCCCTCCCCCCAGAAGGGGAGCAATATATGCTAAATACAGTCCTATACGCATTTCCACAGTTGTTACGCTACACAAGGAAAGTCAGATTAAAAAGGAAAGAAAACAAAACGAGAAAGAAACAACAAAAAGGTGGAAACACTGTTGTGAGCCCCACGGAGTCTCCACAGCCCTCCCTCTGGGTGCACGTGCTTCTCTCCATCCCAACTCTATTGCAACTGGCCTGAATCAGAGTCAATCGTCACATGGTCTTGTTGCCATGTACAATGATTTCCTGGTTCTGCTCGTTTCACTCAGCATCAGTTCATGCAAGTCCCTCCAGGCCTCTCTGAAATCGTCCCGCTGGTCGTTTCTTACAGAGCAATAATATTCCATAACATTCATGTACCATAATTTCTTCAGCCACTCTCCAATGGATGGGCATCCCTTTAGTTTCCAGTTTCCAGCCACTACAAAAAGGGCTGCCACAAACATTCTTGCACATGTGGGGCCCTTTCCTGCCTTTAAAATCTCTTTGGGATATAGGCCCAGTAGAAACACTGCTGGGTCAAAGGGTATGCACAGTTTGACAACTTTTTGAGCATAGCTCCAAATTGCTCTCCAGAATGGCTGTATCCGTTCACAGCTCCACCAACAATGAATCAGTGTCCCAGTTTTCCCACATCCCCTCCAACAGCTATCATTATCATTTCCTGTCATTTTAGCCAATCTGACAGGTGTGTAGTGGTACCTCAGAGTTGTCTTCATTTGCATTTCTCTGATCAATAGTGATTTTTAGAGCATTTTTTCATATGACTAGAGATGGTTTTAATTTCATCAAATAAAAATTGTTCAGACGTGTCTGCTCTCCCGCTATTGGACTCGGGAAGAGAAAAGGAGACTGGAGGCTGGGACACTGCCTCACTTAAACCTTACTGATCACCACCACCCCAGGTCCTCTTAAACAAAAGCCAAACCCCATTTCTTGGGGGCTGTTGAGGATGCCGGGAGGTTGTGTTTATAAGGTGCTTAGCACACAGTAGGCAGACAAGGAACGGCCACAGGATGGAAGAAGCAGCCACATCCGGAGCAGAGCTTTTTCAGCTGTTTGTGGTTTGTTTGCTTTTTTTTTTCCCCTCTCGTGGCTCTTTCCCCTTTGATCTGATTTTTCTTGCACACCGCCACAAAAATGGAAACAGGTAAAGGATCGGATCCCTCTAGCCTCGGTCGGATCACTCGTTAGGGGGAGGGGGAGGGAAGGGAAGGAGGGGAAATCTTGGAAGTTTTACAGAAACGAATGTTGAAAACTATCTGTACGTGGATTGGGGGGAATGCTATTGGGAAGAGTGAGGGGCTTGTTCTCTTCCCCTCTGAGTCTTGGAACAAAGGCTTACTTGAGGCTGTGGCCCCCATGGGGGCGGGGAGACCCCTGGGCTGTCCCTGCTTTGTGTGTCTCCTCATTTGATCCTCATTCCAGCTCTGCACTTTACAAATGAGGAAAGTGACCTTCCCAGAGCCGCCCTCCCAGAAGCATCTGGGAAAGAGTTGCCCTTGGGTTTTCGGCACCCCAGGCCCAGCTCTCCGCCCCTCTGTACTGTACCCAAGGATTTGGGCCTCGCCTCTTGTGACCCCTCAACCTGCCCTCTGAACCCGGTTTCTGGCCTCCTTCGGATTGGATGTCCTGCCTCTCAAACGCTAAAGCTGCTTCTCTAGCTGCACTTGCCACCTCTGGCCCCCTCCCCCACCTTTCCCCCTATCCCCTCCTGCCTTCTGACCCCCCTGTTCCCCCCCAGGGCCTCCTGGCCCCGGTCCTCTCCCACTCTGGACACTCATCAGGCTGGGGCCCAGACTGTCTCTCCACCATTCCGACCTCCGACCTCTTTTGAGTCCCAACCAAAATCCACCTTACTCCAGTGTCTGTTGTGCATTGTTGTGGCTCGTTGTGTCCGACTCTTCATGGCCCCGTTTGGGGTCTTCTTGGCAGAGACACTGGAGGCTCTGCCATTTCCTTCTCAGCTCATTTACAGATGAGGAAACTGAGGCAGACGGGGGGCTTTGTGAGGGCGGGTTTGGTGACCGTGCCCTTCCCAGGATGGTCACTTCTCTGCAGTCTGACCTTGGGTGGTCTGGGGAACGTGGATCTCGCTCTGCAGTCTGCCCTGGCTCCCTAGTGCTGCTCAGCAACTCGGCCTGGCCCGCAGAGCTGCTGAGGCTTGGCAGGGGGGGCTGGGGGAGGGCATGGGCATCCCGGAAGGGCATTGAAGCCCGGGCACAGCCTGTCGAGGGCAGGACAAGCGGGGCCCATCCCCGTGGGGCCGAGGGGTGTCCTGGGCCCGGAGCCCCCCCCGTATTGACATCCTTGGTCTTTCAGGGGGCCAGTCCTGCTGGGGGAAGCCCTTCAAAGACGAGTTCCGGCCCAACCTGTCCCACACGGGCCGAGGCATCCTGAGCATGGCCAACTCTGGGCCCAACTGCAACACGTCCCAGTTGTGAGTACAGCCCCACGGGGCGGGGAAGGGGGGCAAGGCTGCTCCTCTGGTGGGAATCAGAGACCCCGAGACATCTGCCCAAAGTGACCCTAAAGCCCCCAGCAGCTGTTCCTCCATTGCTCCTGCCCCCCCCCTCCCCTGGCCACTGGGCAGACTCGGGCCGGGCCCTCGCCCTGGGGGCCTTCCTTCAGCCAGAAGCCCTCCCCGTCTCCCCCAGCCCCATTTCCCTTTCTTTTCCTCTTCCGGCCTCTGGCTTCCCTGTCCCGGCAGCGTCTCTGCTCCCCACCTGGGAGGGCTGTGAGTGTGGGGAGGGTCACTGGTGAACCCCCCCCTGGGAGGATGGGGTCGGGGGTGAGAGCCGTGGGGCCGGGGGCCACTCTCGGCCTCTTGCACGCGGCCCTGGGGGTCTCGGGGGGGTTCTCTGCGGCCCTGGCCGTCCCGGCCTCGGTGCCAGCTGGGCCTTCACCGGGGGACAGAGGCCTGATTGTTTGTGGGTCCACAAAGGCCATGTGTATGTGGGCCTGGCGGGGTTTGGTACTGCCTTGTGGGGATGGAGCCCCGAGGAGGGCGGGGCCTGGCTCGGGGTCACCCAGTTTGAGCTGAGACTCCTGGGGGTCTTCGGGCTCCCAAGATGGCGACTTCTTTGAGCGCCACTGCCCTGAGCTGTCGGGGATAAACGTCAAGCTCTCCCTCAAATACGACCCCCCCC